>CM033641.1:212921241-213110035 GCA_019512145.1 Engystomops pustulosus | reverse complement strand
CAGCAGCGGCCTCCCCTTAATAATAACATGTCCAGCAGCGGCCTCCCTTTACTATTAAAATACCCCAGCAGCCTCCCTTTACTATTAAAATACCACAGCGGCCTCCCTTTACTATTAAATTGCCCCTAGGGGCCTTCCCTAATAAAATGCCCCATCGGCCTCCCTTTACTATTAAAATGCCCCTAGTGGCCTCCCTTTACTACTAAAATACCCCTAGCGGCCTCCCTTTAATACTAAAATACCCCTAGTGGTCTCCCTTTACTACTAAAATACCCCTAGCGGCCTCCCTTTACTACTAAAATACCCCTAGCGGCCTCCGTTTACTGCTAAAATACCCCTAGCGGCCTCCCATTACTGCTAAAATACCCCTAGCGGCCTCCCTTTACTGCTAAAATACCCCTAGCGGCCTCCTTTTACTGCTAAAATACCACTGGCGGCCTCCCTTTAATACTAAAATACCCCTAGTGGCCTCCCTTTACTGCTAAAATACCACTAGCGGCCTCCCTTTACTACTAAAATACCCCTAGCCGCCTCCCTTTACTACTAAAATACCCCGAGCCGCCTCCCCTTACTACTAAAATACCCCTAGCCACCTCCCTTTAAATATAATATAATATAATAATAAACTTATATACTTACCCAGTGATGTCTTCTTCCCTGTAGCTTTACTGCAGGTCTGACGATAATGGCGGCTCGGCTCCTCCAGGTTGCATCGCGCGCCTCGGGTCATGTGACTGAGTTGATAATAATGATTTTTCCAGGTTTTTTCCAGCAAAGAATAAAATGGTGGCGACCTCGTCAGTAGGTTCATGACTTTGTTTCCCATCTGCCTTGTCGGCCCTGCAGCCAGCCTGTATCATTTGCCTCCTGATACTTTTTTCATTCTCCATCTAATATAAAATTTATCATACCTTGAAAGGCATTCTCAGTGTATCAAGGATTTCATGCCTTGAGTTCTATACTGGGACTCACCCAAAGTTATCGTGCCAAACTATCGCTGCATGCTCACCTCAGCACGTGGAGGTCTTCACCCTGTAGAAACTCTGCGTTTAATCAATGTTCGCAAATCTGTGTATGAATCTGTCGGTGTATCATTTTCTGAATCTTATTTCATGTGCGTCATTGAGGTTACGCTGAATTCGCATTTGGGGCAATATACGCTGGCTTCACTATACAACCTCAAGTGGAGGGTAGCAAAGTTCTCTCTTATATCAGCCATTTGGATAGATATCTTTCTGATCCCCACAACTATTTTTAGAGGGGATATCAAAGCCTCTAATTTTTTTTACGCTGTTTTTTTGTAGTATTATGATTGGTGACTTCGGTGCTGTGGTGTTTATTTTTGTGTAGTATTCTTACAACATAATGCAATGTAGAGTAGATCAGAATCGGCCTTGCGTGTCCCTTTTCCAGTGTATTTTCCTCTTCCAATATTGCAGTTAGAACCCCCCTTTCTTTTTCTGGGCTTGGTTGTTCTCTCTTTCTAAATTCCCTGTGATTCACCCCTTCCACTTTTATCCCTGTCGTTCTCTTTGTTTTTGTAATGTTGAATCACGAGTTTGGATAGTTCTGTTTCCATTTGTCTGTGAATGTTGGCAGCTTGTTGTATCACAGGACCCAGACCCATAGCCAGGAGAGTAGATGAGGGGAGGGGAAGAGCAGTGCAAGCAGGAGAGGAAGGCTGATGGGAGAAAGAAAGACAGAAAAAATCATGAGTGATATAACAAGACAGACATTTGTAGAAAAGGAAACAATAACACAAGCTGTAATAATGTCCTTGGTCTTCCAAGCATTGTGGTTACATTTTTTTACTTTGATAAGTTTCACTTATCCCATGCACATACTATGTGTAAGCAATCTGCTGATTATAGAACAAAAGAAAAAGGCTTTATTATAGTACTCTATCACAACTGGATTACTATAGTACATTGTTGTAAAACTTCTAAAAAGGAGGAATTGACTATTGTAAAAAAACTCTGACATTTATAGAGAATCATAAAACATGTTCATTGACGAGTATAGGGCTTTACCTCCAAGAAGTGAATCAAAATCTGCGTAGGAGCCGTGTGTGAGTAATTCGGATATTCTATTGTGGATGTATATTATACATAAAGTAATACCTGGCTAAATGATCTATGTGGTATGTGGTAAACTAACAACAAGCCAAAAGCCCACATTCCTACAGGACCTGGGCACTTAGTGGTTTATTAGGGTAACCATGGAGCTCTTGTGTTACCAAGGAAATTCGAGTGTCTTATAAAGCCCTGTCAGTGATAAGCGATGGTTGTGATCCACTGGACCACGGCGGGTGGTGGTACTATAGCCAACACCTGGAACCGGAGTGAAGTGGCACCTGGTATCCCCACGAGCCCGCCGCAAAGCGGGATGGACTGTGCTGCGCAGGGTAGCATACCAGCTTTTTCCACAGGTGCGACTAGCTTCGCGGTGGCAGCCGAGTCAGGAACCTTCTAGTATTGAGTACGTCAGGTCAGTCCAGGCCCAGGTTCAGGGCAGTGCGGTCAGAGATTGCAAGGTCACGTCCATCCAACGCCGTGGATCCAGCAACGTGAGTCCAGGCACATTGGGAAACGGGAACCTAGGCACCATAACGCAGAACACGGGAACTCAGGACAGGACGCAAAGACCAGGAAAGCATGAGTATGCTGGGGAGCTTTTTTCTATGCTGTGAGGCACAAAGTATCCGGCAGGGCAGGAAGGGAGGTGCCGGATTATATATGGAGGTTTTCAGCCAGCGAGCAATCAGTGGTGGCGGCGGGCTTTAAATTTATGACAGCCGGCGCACCGCCCTAGGAGGCGGGGACCGCGCACAGACACTCGAGGCAGGACGATAAGTCTGGTGCTTGCCAACAGTGAGGGTGCACGGAGGAACAACGGTGTACCCACAATCCGAAAGATCGGCTGCGGGAGCAGCCGTGACAACCCAATCCTTCCCAACAGCTAGAATTGACAAAAAAGGTTTGCTGAAAAAACCCTCTCAAATTTGAGACATCAATTCATTGGCCATAATAACCAGACCCAGACCATGGGACATCACTTCCTTTGAAGTTCCCAGGTCTGAAGAGCCATTTATTTGCTGAGCGTGATCCTTAGATAGATCCATATCAGGAACAGGAAGTACTGATGGTGTCATCATGGATCAGGAGCAGGGTTATATGCATACCTGAAAAACTCTAATATTGGGATAAATTCTAAGAAAATATTGACACTGCATAAGAATCGACTGTGGATTATCTCTGGATATGTTAGAAGGAACATATAGTTGTGTGAGTGGTTTCTCTTGATACACCCATGTACTGCTGTTTTCTCTACTATACACAGGTTGTGGTTAAGGTTAAGCCTCGAATTCTTACTTGTCCCGGCAGGAAATTCACATGGGTAAAATTAATAATAATCTATTATATATGCACCATCATATTACCATAGCGCTCACAAATCATAGAGGACATATACAAATAAATACATTACAGTACAACTTCATATGGACAATAGGAGTGAGGGTCCTGCTCACAAGCTTACAGTCTATGAGGATGAAGTGGGGTAGACAGGAGAATAAGAGAGAAAAACATTATTGAAGTCAGCTCAGAATTGTTGGTACTTCTTGTCTTTTCTAGGATGTATGTAATTTTAATGTGCATACATCAAACTCACTTTTCTTTCTTCTGTAGTAACATCCCATCTTCTGTCCGCAGAATGCAGCTTTGGAATGCGTCATTTTTTTTCTTTTTTGTTTTGCTTTAATTCTTTTTTCTTCACTGATTTGTAAAGTCATACAGTATCCATGTTTTACTTGGATATGAACAGTACATATTGGTGTGAAAGACAAGTCTAAACAATAAGAGAATTCTGGAATACAGGGTTTTTGGCTTTGAGTATTTTCTCCAGTTAGATAGGAAGTTAACACTTTAAACCTATTAAGCAGTGATGGCAAAACCCTTATAGCAACCGAGTGCCAAACTGCAACCCCAACCCTCAATTATCGCTCTGTTGCCACCCAAAAATTAAAGCGTAGTCGCCTGTTCTTCACAACTTTTCAATCATACTGGCCTCATGATACCAACACAGTAGAAAGCGAGGAAAATTTGCATAACTGTAGCTCTTTCCAGTGTCCCTCTGTACACAGAGAATCATGGTGCCAGCAGAAAGGTCCTCCATGGATAATCTCTCCTCTTCCTACGTTCCCAAGTAACGCCAAGTAAGTATCACTTAAATATCACTGAAAACAGCAATCTTTGCGTCGAATTTTGACTGGAACTACTGCAGAAAAATTCCTGTCTGGTGTGCTGAGTTGAGATGCCCGGTGCCCACAGAAAGGGCTCAGAGTGCCGCCTCTGGCACCGCTGCCATAGGTTCGCCACCACTGATATAAGGATAAGATCCAAAATAACAAATTCAGAAAAACAGAGCAAACAAGTAATAACTCATGTCAGCACTGGTCATCCAGTTACTACATAAGTTCATTATTCTCCTTGCCAGCACCATACACCCGTTCCATCACCAGGATCCAGAGCAATGGCTATTGCCATAATTGAGTCCCATCCAATATAGCAAATACAGTCCCTATATTCATGTAACTATGTAGGTAGCGGATTAGGTGGTAGTTCGTTGAACACTCATTGCCTTTCTAAACATCCTATGGAGTAATTGGTATAATTTAGCTTCTCATATGGTAAATCCACATACTGACCACATCTAGAGTTAGGTATTCGGAGCATACCACTTGGGCAGTACAACTTTCGGGCCATGAATAATGTTTCCCTAGAAAATAATTTGGTAAGAGCCAATCTTCCTAAGAATTAGGCCCAAAACGACACGCTTTAGGGGACAGGAATCAGGGAGAGGTAGCAAGGTGCAGAAAGTCTGTGACGTTTTTCCAGGCATTCTGTACAGGAAGGACGCTGTACCCATATGCCAGGAATCTGCCCCAGCTCAACGCAGCACGGGCAGACGATGTGGGGACTCGACCCATTTGTAATAACACTTTGAGTATCCCATGAAAGAGCCTGTTTACCAGGCGATAGCGTGGGGTCCTCCCACTCAATCTCAATCTCAGACTGGTTGACATTTGGATTTACTTGGTAAATGTAACCTAAGACCAACTGATACCATATTACCAAATACTCGAGTAATAACCTAGTTTTTCAGCCCAAAAAATGGTGCTGAAACCACCAAACTCGGCTTATACTCAAGTTAAAAATAGTGTTAACCAGGTTTTGTGTGATATATTAGGGGCCTTCGGCTTAACTTGGGTCAGCTTATACTTAAGTATATACTGTATATTGCACTAATGGATTCACTATTACTGTGTTACACTTTTGCTAAAAAACATAGAAATTGACTTTTGGTGGACGGTGGTGATTTTAAGTTTGTTTTTAAATTCATATATTACATAATAAAATTTTTGTTGTCCAATTTCCACATCCTCCTTTGTGTTTGGTATAAATATCTGATGTGTGGACCAAATACTACCCTCCAACTAGTAGCCTAAATTTTTGTTTATAAATTATATGATATGCTTCACTTTTTGTTTTTTCCCCTTCAAAACAACTCACAACATGTAGGGAAAATTGAACTTAGCATCTTTAGATTGATAACAATAGATAACATATGTTATCTGGATGCACTGATTTTGGACCCGGACTTTGGGCCTACTTGACCCAACACAAACCTCCTACTTGAAGTAAATGGGGCCCCAGATTTCAATCATTGAAAAATGGTTTAGCAAATAGGGTAGTAGGCTATGAGGCTAAAATATGGTGGAAATATGCAGAGCGACAGCACTTGCAAGGCAAAGAGGGCAACCTCTGATCGTATCAATTTCCCCACCCAGAAATAGAACGGGAGACCCTTCTTCAGTACTAGGAAGCATGTGGCAGATAATCCTCCACATTTCAAGTCACTTGCTGCCTCCTGGTACAAGTGCCCATCCATAGGATGGTGGTAGAGGTTTAGCGTTTTCACATTGTGGGCATGTTCATTTCCCCTCCCAAATGTACCTGTTGTGTGTGACGACATCCTCGTTCTCCTCCTTATGCTGGCCCTGAGCATCTCAAGTTGGATGGGAACACCGCCAGTAATGCCTGCACTAGGTTCCTTCCTTTGTTCTCTCCATTTAGTAATGGAATGAAGGATGCCACTCTATCATTTTGTAGCATGGATCCATAGGGTGGCCACCCAGTATCAGCACTGTGATTCCGAGCAACTCAGAGGCTATACAGTCATGGCCAAAAGTTTTGAGAATGAACAAATGTAATTTTTACAAAGTCTACTGCATCAGGTTTTATAATCGCAATTGCATATACTCCAGAATGTTATAAAGAGTGATCAGCTTAACAGCAAAGTCAATATTTGCCTAGAAAATGAACTTTTTCCCCCAAAACACAGGGAGGGAGTGGACTGATGAGGACTGGGGTAAAGTCATTCTCTGATGAATCCCCTTTCTGATTGTTTGGTACATCTGGAAAACGCTTGTTCGGAGAAGACAAGTGAGCGATACCACCAGTCTTGTCTCATGCCAACTGTAAAGCATCCTGCAACATCCATGTGTGGGGTTGCTTCTCAGCCAAGGGAATCGGCTCTCTCACAGTCTGTGCCTAAAAACACAACCATGATAAAGAAGATACAGAATGTCCTCCAAGAGCAACTTCTCCCAACCGTCCAAGAGCAGTTTGGTGATCAACAATGCCTTTTCCAGCATTGATGGAGCACCTTTGCTATAAAGCCAATGGTGATACTAAATGGCTCAGGGAACAAAACTAGAGATTTTGGGTCCAAGGCTGGGAACCTCCCCAGATTCTTAATTCCATTGAGAACTTGTTGTCAATCATCAGGAGACGGGGGACAAACAAAAACCAACAATTGTGACAAAATGCAAAGCATTGATGTGCAAGAATGGACGGCTATCAGTCAGGATTGGTCCAGAAATTGATTGAGAGCATGCCAGGGAGAACGGCAGAGGTCCTGTAAAAGAAGGCTCAACACTGCAATATTGACTTGCTGCATTACCTTCATCTAACTTTCAATAAAAGCTTTTGTTACTCATAATATGATTGCACTTGTATATTTCTGTGTGATAAAACATCTGACAAACAACACATAAAAACCAGAGGGCAGCAGATCATGTGAAAATATATTATTTGTGTCATTCTCAAAACTTAGTCTTGACTGTAGTGGCTTATGGGGGGCAGCTGCTCAGAGGCAAGATAGCTGTCAGATGTCCATGCAACACTTCATTCAAACACATCTGGGGATCCGTGGATGGACACTGACAGACTACCATCGGACTACCAAGGTAATCCCTTCCAGTCTTTGTAGATATAATTATATTGTCAAGAATACCTACTGTAATTTCTGATGCACTTTCCATTCAAAATGATCCTATTGTTATGACTTGGCTGTACAATATTATAACTCTGTGTTTTCTCGGGGAGAGGGATGTTTGTAGTATCTGTAACGAAAAAAATTTTAATAAAAATATTTAATTAAAAAAGAAACCAATTTAAAAAAAAGCGCTTTGGTTGGTTGGTCTCTCCTCCTCCTCTGCATCTCCCCTGTCTTCTATAAGGTCCCGGCCATTGTCATAACACCAGTAACCACTCATCCTGTTTTAATAACAACTGCTTCCCATTTCTACATGGCTTTGCTAAAAGTAGTGGTGTGTTGGTACGTTACTGAATGATGACAGGTTGAGTGAAGGCAAGGAGTAATGGCTGTCAATGATGGGTGGGTGCAGAATGTGAGCCAAGGACCTCCTGTCTAGATCAGCCACCTCTACATTAAGGGGTTATTCACACTCAGCAACACATTGAGGAAATAAAATTTATACAATTTTCCAATATACTTTCTGTATCATTCCTCACGTTTTCTAGATCTCTGTTTGCTGTCCTGCTATAGAAAGCTCCTATTGTTTACTTCCAGTGGATAGAAATGTGTCTATGCTCTTGTGATGGACAGGCGGTGCACAAGCTGTTTTATCACAGACACTAAAGATAGCAATGAACTGCCATCAATTGCAAGACCATGGACGATTTGTATCCACTGGGTAAACATAGACACTTTCTATAGAGGCAGGACGCAGAGATCTTAAAACCATAGTAAGTGACAGTGGGGCAAATAATTAATTTACCCGGTCCTATCACGATCCCCGATCCGGACGATCCGACGAAGATTGAAGTCCGGCTGATTCACGTAGCTCGTGCACCCTATTTCCGCATCTGTCACTTCCCTGCTGAAGTCCGCCGGAGTCACCTTCTCCTTCCTGGTGCTTGCAAGTGGTGTCTTGCGACACATTTGATTTAAATCCAGCGCTTAGTCCGCATCAGTCGGGTTGTCCGATGGCCATGCCCCCTGATTGTGTTGCATGAAAGTCGGCACGATTGCTCAAAATCCGATCGCGTGCGCCAGAAACCCCTGTTAAATGCGGCGCAAATCGGATGGAAATGCGGTGTGCGGACCTAAGTAAATATCCCCAGAGTCTGGCAGCACTTTATTCTGACCTTATGACCTGCTGCTTCAGAGCAGCCTTCCACCCTCCCACGATTCCTGGCGTTCAGGTTTCTTTCTTATCTCCAGCCCCACACACTCTATAGAGCAGATCATGTATCATGTAAATTACGTCACGTGATTTGACCTGACCTCCGGCCCTGTCTCGGACGGACGTGCCCCCCCCCTTCCCTCTAGTGATGGGAATTATGGCTCTTCTAGTGGCTGTCTCATTGGGCTCCACTCACTTCTGGCTCCTTATTTCTCCCTATTAAATAATAATAGGAAGCCGCAGGCCAGTTAATCACCTGACACCACTCCACTTTTGTTAAAGGGGCGTGTGAGCCAGTTAGGGGCAAGGTTAAGTTAGCCGGCTCATTTGCAAATGACTCAGCACTGCACCTGACAGGGGGAGTATAAAAACCCCGGTTGGTGGGAGCACATGTCTTATCCCAAGGGGTGTTGAATAAAGAACTGTAAGTTGATTTGCACAACGTGCCTCCATTTAATCTCTGGATCCAGGCGTGCTTACCACCATGGGATTCCCCATCCATCACCCAGGGACTCATCCTACAGACATCTCAGGGTTGCCCCAGGAAACCATAGCATCAGCCTCTCCCTCCATTTTCCTTGCACCAGACACACCACCTACTGGAGCCCTGCCAGGCTGTAGGTCAGCTCTCCGGGTCCCATACCAGCACCGTGACCACAGTGTGCCTCCGGCCACACTAGCCAGTGACTCTGGTATTCTGGGCCCGCGGCTCCCTTCCAGGCCCCAAAAAGGCTAGGCCCCAATAAGGGACGTTGCAATAGCTTTAGTGGTCTGGGACACGATTAACGATACCAACATTAGGAAAGAAGATCTTGCCCACAACATTTAACAATGATGTAATACCCCTGGGCTACATTACAAAATAACTCTTTTCTCCAATGTTGTTGAAGACAGCCAAATGCTTTAGTCTCTTGTACTGCAAACATTTTGTAAATGCAAATGTTAACAGCATTGTAATTAGACAACTGCTTCTCCTCAGCTGTTGTATTGCGTTTCAAAACGCAATGTTAACACCATGTGTGAACGCATCAACTAGCCTGCTGCTTACCAAGCATGGGCCACTGTGGAAGGATTTCAAAATAATTCCCAGCTGGATGGTATTCAAGCTTCATTAAGTTTGCGGTCACACATGGCGATTTCATTGCGTTTTGCGGCTTTTTTCACGCAGCTGAGGATTGTGTTTCATGTAAATGTGGCCTAATTGATGTGTTCTGCAGCTTTTTAGTTCATCGGTTAGTCGCATGAGAAGAGAGATTGTGATGGTGGAACAGTAATGGATGCGTATAGAGGAATCTGCATGAAACGTATGAGAAGGTCATCATGAAAACTTAAAGCATCCTCAAAAAACAACGACTTTGCTTTACTCTGAAATTCTGCGGAGTTTCAGTGAAAGCCTGGTTTTAAAACAAGCCGGAACAGGAAGAGATGTCCCAGAGGTGGCTTCCCGCTAGTTTCTCCTTATCCAGGCCTCTTAACACAATAGGGGGAGACTTTTCAAGCAAACCAGTTTGAGTCAGTAAATGCTGATTGTAATGAGGCTGAACTGTTATTGCGAAGCTAGTTTTAGTGTTTAATATATATATAGAGATATATGTTGCATATATGTATATGTTTTATTCCTCAATAAATCCACTTGTTGACAAAAAAACATGTTAATCAGCACACGTAAAATGTTGGCTGCGATGACAACTAGACCAACTGATAACTGGTGTAAAGTCCTACTCCACAGTCTTACAATACTCCAGATACTCATCCAGCATAATAACTGCCGCGGAATACGACTGTGTAGTCGGACTTTGAACTGTTACCATGAGTTTTAAAGGGAATTCCAGAATAAGCATAATTCATATACAAATGGGTACTCAAAATATAGCTAATGTGTAATTATGTTTGTTTTAAAATTTTGCTCCCCTTAGCAGAGAAATGCTGATGACATAGACTGTAATGAAGATTAAATGCTACTGGTCCTCTAATCATTCCGTTAATTTCCTCTGCGCGGTCCATTGGGGAGCAAAACAAGACAGAAGATGGCCGCTGGTCACATGTCCACATCACATTCCTGCACCTGCCTGGCAGGTCATGTGATCACCACTATGTTTGTCTGTAGTCGGTTTGGTTGCAATGCATCCATTGGGCCGTGTTTTTGATGATGGCAGTTACACATCATTACTATGGTAACGAGAAAGTCTGTTTATCATCACTGGTGGCAGAGCAAAGAGGCAGGAGGAGTTCTGAGAACTAAAGATCATGGACTTGTAGTTTCCATGGCGGCCATCTTAGTGATACTCCACTACTTTATAGAGGCCATAAATTTTGTAAATCATAAAATTAAACTATTTAAGCTCTGTTTGTGACAAAGGACATTGAGTATTGTTGTATTCATTTTTTATACATCATGGGTTTTTGTGTCAGACGTTCATATCCCGGAATACCCTTTTAAATCACCCAATGTGTTTACAATTGTGTAACATTGTGTTAACATGGCATGTTTCTAACCATCATGTTTAGCATTACGTTCTGTAACAAAAAATGTTAACAGCAGTCAATCAGGCATATCTCCTCTCCATGTCTGTTGTATGTGCTTTTGAAACACAATGCAAACGGCACGTGTGAGAGCAGCCTCTGCTTGCATTATTTCACGCAGATGATTACAGGTAAGGTCTGAGAGAGAATGTAAAATTCCTCTATAAAAGGCTCTTAGAGGGGGACTTGTATCACTCTTATTGCTTTCTTTTTCTCTTTTTTGTGCAACTTTGGTGAGACTTTTCGCAGTTTGAGACTTTTTAGGTGCAGAATCAGCAGCGTACCAAAGTTATCAGCCTCAAGGATTTAATGCGTGGCCGGATTTATCTTTGTAGTCAACTTGTGAGACTTTTGGATCTGAAATTGTCCCATTCTTGCACCCAATAAGTCCCAAAACAGAGCGGCTGGAGCCAGACTTACTTTTGGAGCTACTATTTGGGACTAAACGCAACTCATCACATGTATCACAAAGGGAAACACTTAAGATACATTACAATGATTAAGTAGGCCACCTTCAGAAACTTAAAAGTAGCAGCCGAAAAACTATGGTACATGTGCAGGGCCGGTTCTAGACAAAGTGGGGCCCTCGAAAAACTAAAAGTGGGAAAGGCTCCTTTAGTATGGTAAACAAACTGTTTTACAACAAACTTGCAGCTCTGATAAACATCTGCATAGAGTTGTAGGGTTCTCTCTGTGTTGTGCGTGGGTTTCCTCCAGTCCTCCGGTTTTCTCCCACACTCCAAAAATTGGCTAGTAGGTTAATAGATTGGGAGCCCAATGGGGACAGGTGACTCTGCAAGTTCTGTGCAACGTTGTGTAATCTGTGTGCACTATATAAATAAATATGAAAGATTGAGATTTCTAAATGCAAACTATAAAGTGATGAATTACAGGAGATAGATATGAGAGATAAATACAGTAGAAGAAAAATAGATGATGATTAATAAAGATAGCGAAATAGTGAGATATATAAATGGTCAGTTATAGGAGATAGTAATTAGACAGATAGAGATAAGCATCTTCAACCGGGAATTCAACCCTTTCACTCCCCGGCATTTCTGGATATTGGATGCGTTATTGCCCGAGCAATTTTTACTATTTTGATTCAAACTGAAACATTTTATAAAAATACTTAAAATTGACTTTGATGGCAAAAAATGTTCTCCAAACAGAAAATATTTACCTTCACATCTCCTAAATGTAATAGATGGACATGTGTAAATTTCACAAATGTCCCATATTGATTGATATGTTCACATGAATAAATTTCATAATTCACTAAAACTGTAATAACTAAATATCTGCTTTTCAGCTAGAAATTTTAAGACACAACTTGCAAAATATAGCTATAAAACAGAAAATAAAAAGCAAAGGCGCCATAAAACCTATATAATTTTGAAATCAGACACCAGCAGCGATGCATTTTGCAATTAACATCAATATTTCCTCTAATACATGTGGGCAACCTTTTGAGCTTGGTGTGCTAAAATATCGCCAAAAAAACGAGCATAACTCGGGTGCTGTGTCACTTTTAGAAAAAACCTAATTTTGTAAAACATGTCCAGCAGCGGCCTCCCTTATTAAAACATGTCCAGATAGAGCGCCTCCCCCTTACTATAAAACATGCCCCTAGCGGCCTCCCTTTACTACTAAAATACCCCTAGCGGCCTCCCTTTACTACTAAAATACCCCTAGCGCGCCTCCCTTACTACTAAAATAACCCCTAGCGGCCTCCCTTTACTACTAAATAACCCCTAGCGGCCTCCCTTACTATAAAAATAACCCCTAGCGGCCCTTCCTTTACTAACTAAAATACCCCTACGGCCTCCCTTTCTACTAAATACCCAAGCCTCCCTTTACACTAAAATACCCTCAGCGCCCTCCCTTTACTACTAAAATACCCCTAGCGCCCTCCGTTTAAATATAATATAATAATAAACTTATATACTTACCCAGTGATGTCTTCTTCCCTGTAGCTTTACTGCAGGTCTGACGATAATGGCGGCTCGGCTCCTCCAGGTTGCACTGCGCGCCTCGGGTCACGTGACTGACGTGACCTGACGTCAGGTCGCCTCAGTCACGTGACGAGCAGCGCGCATTGCAGCCTGGAGGAGCCGGGGGAGTTGCAGGCGGTGGGCGGACCAACGCGGCGCCAGACAGGTAAGCAGGGGGCAGAAACACAGGGACGGGACATTAACATAGGGGTAGCAATTACACAGGTGAAGCACATTACACAGGGAGGGGGGCGGACAGCGGGCGCTGGGCGGCCGCGTGTCACCAAAAATGACTACTCGTGTCACCAAAAATGACTACGCGTGTCAGTGCTGACACGTGTGTCATAGGTTCGCCATCACTGCTCTAATATATTTACAAATCCTGAATACTTATATAAAGAAAATATATTTTTCTAAAACGATAAGATGTGAGGAGATCATACAGACCCCACATGTGTATATTCACCAAAATATGAAGCAAAGGGAACGTTAGATCCACAGGGGACACCAAACTGTGCGAGCGTCACACAGATCTATCATAGTACGTTCCCTTACACAATAAATAACTATATATCCATAAACCAAGCTAATGAGATAATAAAAGTCACTTTTAGATGTGCGCCAATGTATTACCCGCACAGTAACAGAACCCTTCATGCTTACATAAGAATGTAAATAATGGAGGATGGTGGGAAATAAAAACTTTATTCCAGAACATGTGTGTGTTTTTAGTGTTACAGTTTAGTTTAGTGTTAGTGTTATAACTTTATGGACATGTTCTGGGTTGCGGTGTTAATATATAAAAGCAACATTAGGCGAAGAGGGTCAAATGTTCATTGTATCAGTCAATTTTCGCAAAAAAAACTATCACGAAATAAAAGGCAATAAGAGAGAAAGTGTGTTCTTAGATAGTTCTGCATAGAGAAGGGTTAAACACATAAATATTAGTTGATATTATCCCTTCTCAAAATGTAGTAACATATAAAGTGAATATTTCCATTATCTGTGAGGTGCAGCAGCTCCTGTGCCAGGAGGTGGGATGATGTTATATCAATGCGTCCGCCGGCCTCCTCTGCACACAGCAGCAGCTTGTGTGATAACCGCTGAAACACTGTCTAGCACACGTCATGTCCATGTGCATGAGCCCTGACGTCACATAGGATTGGCTACAATGGGGGAGGTCAGCCCAGCAATTCATCATAGGACTATCCTTCATCCTCATGAACCACAGAAAGGCTCACACCATGTGCCCCAAAAATAAACCCCACAGTGTCAAGAAAAAACTTCTACATGGTCCCTGATAAATCGGTTGACCATACAACATTAGTTATAAGTGACGCCGCACTCACAGCTTTTAATCTTATTTATTGGAACATAAATCATTAATTTTAGGGGGGGGGGGAAATATGTATATTTGAATATTATATAATCAAACCGATTTATCAGGGACCAGTGTAGAAGTTTTTCTTGACACTGTGGGGTTTATTTTGGGGCACATGGTGTGAGCCTTTCTGTGGTTCATGAGATGAAGATAGTCCTATGATGAATTGCTGGGCTGACCTCCCCCATTGTAGCCAATCTATGTGACGTCAGGGTCATGCACATGGACATGACGTGTGCTAGACAGTGTTTCAGCGGTTATCACACAAGCTGCTGCTGTGTGCAGGAGGCGGCGGACGCATTGATATAACATCATCCCACCTCCTGGCACAGGAGCTGCTGCACCTCACAGATAATGGAAATATTCACTTATAGTTACTACATTTTGAGAAGGGATAATATCAACTATATTTATGTGTTAACCCTTCTCTAGCAGAACTATCTAAGAACACACTTTCTCTCTTATTGCCTTTATTTCGTGATATGTTTTTTTTGCGAAAAGACTGATACAATGAACATTTGCCCTCTTCGCCTAATGTTGCTTTTATATTTAACACCGCAACCCAGAACATGTCCATAAGTTATAACACTAACACTAAACTAAACTGTAACACTAAAAACACACACATGTCTGAATAAAGTTTTATTTCCACCATCCTCCATTATTTACATTCTTATTAAGCATGAAGGGTTTGTTACTGTGGCGGGTAATACATTGGCGACATCTAAAAGTGACTTTTATTATCTCATTAGCTTGGTTTATGGATAATAGTTATTTATTGTGTAAGGGAACATACAATGATAGATCTGTGTGACGGCGCACAGTTTGGTGTCCCTGTGGATCTAACGTTCCCTTTGCTTCATATTTTGGTGAATTCACATGTGGGGTCTGTATGATCTCCTCACATCTTATGGTTTAGGAAAATATATTTTCTTTATATAAGTATTCAGGATTTGTAAATATATTAGAGCAGTGATGGCGAACCTATGACACACGCTCTCCGCTCCCCTCCCTGTGTAATGTGCTTCCACTGTGTAATTGCTACCCTTATGTTAATGTCCCGTCCCTGTGTTTCTGCCCCCTGCTTACCTGTCTGGCGCCGGTTGGTCCGCCCACCGCCTGCAACTCCCCGGCTCCCCAGGCTGCAATGCGCGCTGCTCGTCACGTGACTGAGGCGACCTGACGTCAGGTCACGTCAGTCACGTGACCGAGGCGCGCAGTGCAACCTGGAGGAGCCGAGCCGCCATTATCGTCAGACCTGACGTAAAGCTACAGGGAAGAAGACATCACTGGGTAAGTATATAAGTTTATTATTATATTATAAAACGGAGGGCGCTAGGGTTTTTAGTAGTAAAGGGAGGGCGCTCGGGGATTTTAGTTAGTAAAGGGAGAGCGCTTGGGTATTTTAGATAGTAAAGGGAGGCCGTAGGGGTATTTTAGTAGTAAAGGAAGGCCGCTAGGGGTATTATAGTAAAGGGAGGCCGCTAGGGGTATTTTAGTAGTAAGGGGAGGCGCTAGGGGTATTTTAGTAGTAAGGGGAGGCCGCTAGGGGTATTTTAGTAGTAAGGGGAGGCCGCTAGGGGTATTTTAGTAGTAAGGGGAGGCCGCTAGGGGCAATTTAAAGTAAGGGGAGCCGCTGGACATGTTATTAATAAGGGAGGCCGTGCTGGACATGTTATTACAAAATTAGGTTTTTTCTAAAAGTGACACAGCACCCGAGTTTGCTCGTTTTTTTGGCGAATTTAGCACACCAAGCTCAAAAGGTTGCCCATCACTGTATTAGAGGAAATATTGAATGTTAATTGCAAAATGCATCGCTGGTTGTCTGATTCAAAATTATATAGGTTTATGGCGCCTTTGCTTTTATCTCTTTTTATAGCTATATTTTGAAGTTGTGTCTAAAATTTCTAGCTGAAAAGCAGATATTTAGTTATTACAGTTTTAGTGAAATTATGAAATTTATTCATGTGAACATATCAATCAATATGGGGCAATTTGTGAAATTACACATGTCCATCTATTACATTTAGGAGATGTGAAGGTAAATATTTTCTGTTTGGAGAACATTTTTTGCCATCAAAGTCAATTTTAAGTATTTTTATAAAATGTTTCAGTTTGAATCAAAATAGTAAAAATTGCTCGGCCAATAAAGATCCAATATCCAGAAATGCCGGGGAGTGAAAGGGTTGAATTCCCGGTTGAAGATGCTTATCTCTATCTGTCTAATTATCTATCTCCTATAATCTGACATTTATATATCTCACTATTTCGTATATTTATTAATCAATCATCTATTTTTTCTTCTACTGTATTTATCTCTCATATCTATCTCCTGTAAATTCATCTACTTTATAGTTCTGCATCTAGAAATCTCTATCATCTTTCATATTATTTATATAGTGCACACAGATTACACAACGTTGCACAGAACTTGCCAGATCAGTCCCTGTCCCCATTGGGCTCCCAATCTATTCAACTACTAGCGCAATTTTTGGAGTGTGGGAGAAACCGGAGGACCTGGAGGAAACCCACGCAAACACAGAGAGAACCTACAAACTATCTGCAGATGTTTATCAGCGCTGCAAGTTTGTTGTAAAACAGTTTGTTTTACCATAATAAAGGGAGCCTTTCCCACTTTTAGTTTTTCCGAGGGCCCCACTTTGTCTAGAACCGGCCCTGCACATGTACCATAGTTTTTCGGCTGCTACTTTTTCAAGTTTCCTGAAGGTGGCCTACTTAATCATTGTAATGTATCTTAAGTTTTTCCCCTTTGTGATACATGTGATGAGTGCCTGTTTAGTCCCAAATAGTAGCTCCCAAAAGAAGTCTGGCTCCAGCACGCTTGTTTTGGGACTTATTGGGTGCAAGAATGGGACAATTTCAGATCCCAAAAGTCTCACAAGTTGACTACAAAGATAATCGGCCACTGCATTAAATCCTTGAGGTGATAACTTTGGTACGCTGCTGATTCTGCACCTAAAAAGTCTCAAACTGCGAAAAGTCTCACAAAAGTTGCACAAAAAAGAGAAAAGAAAGCAATAAGAGTGATAAAGTCCCCCTCTAAGAGCCTTTTATAGGGAAGTTTTACATTCTCTTCTCAGACCTTACCTGTAATCATTGCGTGAAATAACTGCAAGCAGAGGCTGCTCTCACACGTGCCGTTTGCATTGTGTTTCAAAACGCATACAACAGACATGGAGAGGAGATGCCTGATAGACTGCTGTTAACATTTTTGTTACAGAACGTAATGCTAACATGATGGTTAGAAACATGCCATGTTAACACAATGTTAACACATTGTAAACACATGGGTGATTTAAAAGGGTATTCCGGGAATATGAACGTCTGACACAAAAACCCATGATGATATAATAAATGAATACAACAATACTCAATGTCTTTGTCACAAAACAGAGCTTAAATAGTTTAATTTTATGATTTACAAAATTTATGGCCTCTATAAAGTAGTGGAGTATCACTAAGATGGCCGCCACTGGAAACTACAAGTCCATGATCCTTTAGTTCTCATAAACTCCTCTGCCCTCTATTGCTCTGCACCCAGTGATGATAAACAGACTTTCTCTGTTACCATAGTAATGATGTGTAACTGCCATCATCAAAACAACGGCCATACTGGATGCATTGCAACCAAACCGACTACAGACAAACATAGTGGTGATCACATGACCTGCCCAGGCAGGTGCAGGACATGTGATGTGGACATGTGACCAGCGGCCATCTTCTGTCTTGTTTTGCCTCCAATGGACCGCGCAGAGGGAATTACGGAATGATTAGAGGACCAGTAGCATTTTAATTCTTCATTACAGTCTATGTCATCAGCATTTCTTCTGCTAAGGGGAGCAAATTTTTAAAATAACAACTAATACACATAGCTATATTTTGAGTACCCATTGTATATGAATTATGCTTATTCCTGGAATGTCCCTTTAAAACTCATGGTAACAGTTCAAAGTCCGACTACACAGTCGTATTCCGCGGCAGTTATTATGCTGATGAGTATCTGGAGTATGTAAGACTGTGGAGTAGGACTTTACACCAGTTATCAGTTGTCTAGTTTAGTTCTAGCAAGCCAACATTCTCTAGCGTGTGCTGATTCTAACATGTTTTTTGTTGCAACAAGTGGATTTATTGAGGAATAAACATATACATATATGCATACATATATCTCTATATATATATTTATAACACTAAAACATGCTTACGCAATAAAAGTTCAGCCTCATTAATCAGCATTTACTGACTCTAAACTTGGTTTGTTGAAAAGTCTCCCCCTATTTGTGTAAAGAGGCTGGATAAGGAGAAACTAGCGGGAAGCACCTCTGGGACATCTCTTCCTGTTCCCGGCTTGTTTAAAACAAGGCTTTCACTGAACTCCGCAGAATTTCAGAGTAAAGCAAAGTCGTTGTTTTGAGGATGCTTATAAGTTTTCATGATGACCTCTCATACGTTTCATGCAGATTCCTCTACGCATCCATTACTGTTCCACCATCACAATCTCTCTCTCATGCGACTAACCGATTGAACTAAAAAGCTGCAGAACTACATTCAATTAGGCCACATACATGGAAACACAATCCTCAGCTGCGTGAAAAAAGCCCAAAACGCAATGAAATCGCCAGTGTGGACCGCAAACTTAATGAAGCTTGAATACCATCCAGCTGGGATATTTTGAAATCCTTCCCACAGTGGCTCCATCTGGTTAAGCAGCAGGCTAGTTGATGCGTTCACACATGGTGTTAACATTGCGTTTTGAAACGCAATACAACAGCTGAGGAGAAGCAGTTTTGTCTAATTACAATGCTGTTAACATTTGCATTTACAAAATGTTTGCAGTACAGAGACTAAAGCATTTGGCTGTCTTCAAAACATTTGGAGAAAGAGTTTATTTTGTTATGTAGCCCAGGGGTATTACATCATGTTAAATGTGTGGGCAAGATCTTCTTTCCTAATGTTGGTATCGTTAATCGTGTCCCAGACACATAAAGCTATGCAACGTCCTTATTGGGGCCTAGCCTTTTCTTGGGGCCTGGAAGGCAGCCGGGCCAGAATACCAGAGTCACTGGCTAGTGTGGCCGGAGGCACACTGTGGTCACGGTGCTTGGTATGGGACCCGGAGAGCTGACCTACAGCCTGAGGGCTCCAGTAGGTGGTTGTGTGCAAGGAAAATGGAGGGAGAGGCTGATGCTATGGTTTCTCCCTGGGGCAAACCCTGAGATGTCTGTAGGATGAGTCCCGGGTGATGGATGGGGAATCCATGGTGGTAAGCCGCCTGGATCCAGAGATTAAATGGAGGCAACGTTGTGCAAATCAACTTACAGTTCTTTTATTCAACACCCTCCTGGGATAAGACCATGTGCTCCCACCCAACAGGGGTTTTATACTCCCCCTGGTCAGGGGTGCTAGTTGCTAATTGCAAATGAGCCGGCTAACTTAACCTTGCCCCTAACTGGCTCACCACGCCCCCTTTAACAAAAGTGGAGTGGTGTCAGGTGATAACTGGCTGCGGCTTCCTATTATTATTTTAATAGGGAGAAATTAAGGAGCCAGAAGTGAGTGGAGCCCAATGAGACAGCTCACTAAGAGAGCCATAATTCCCATCACTAGAGGGGAAGGGGGGGGCACGTCTCGTCCGAGACAGGGCCGGAGGTCAGGTCAAATCACGTGACGTAATTTACATGATACATGATCTGCTCTATAGAGTGTGTGGGGGCTGGAGATAAGAAAGAACCTGAACGCCAGGAATCGTGGGAGAGGTGGAAGGCTGCTCTGAAGCCAGCAGGTCACTAAGGGTCAGAATAAAGTGCTGCCAGAACTCTGGGGCATATTTACTATAGGTCCGCACACCGCATTTCCATCCGATTTGCGCCGCATTTAACAGGGGTTTCTGGCGCACGCGACGGATTTTGAGCAATCGTGCCGACTTTCATGCAACACAAATCAGGGGCATGGATCGGACAACCCGACTGATGCGGACTAAGCGCTGGATTTAAAATCAAATTGTGTCGCAAGACACGCACTTGCAAGCACCAGGAAGGAGAAGGGGACTCCGGCGGACTCAGCAGAGGAAGTGACAGATGCAGGAAATAGGGTGCACGAGCTACGTAATCACGCCGGACTTATTTCGTGGATCGTCGGATCGGGGATCGTGATAGGAACGGGTAAATTAATTTGCCCCACTGTATCAATTACTCATGGTTTTCAAGATCTCTGCTTCTGCTTCTATAGAAAGTGTCTATGGTTACTTCCAGTGGATACAAATCTGTCCATGGTCTGCAATGATAGGCAGTTGCATTGCTATCTTTAGTGTCTGTGATAATAACAGCTGTGCACCTGCCTGTCCATCACAAGAGCATAGACACATTTCTATCCACTGGAAGTAAACATAGGAGCTTTCTATAGCAGGACAGCAAACAGAGATCTAAAAATGTGAGGAATTGATACAGAAAGTATATTGGAAAATTGTTATAAATTTATTCCTCAATTGTTTGCTGAGTGGAAAACCCCTTTAATGTAGAGGTGGCTGATCTCTAGACAGGAGGTCCTCGGCTCACATCTGCACCCACCCATCATTGACGCCATTACTCCTTGCCTTCACTCACCCTGTCACTCATTCAGTCAACGTACCAAACACACCACTACTTTTAGCAAAGCCATGTAGAAATGGAAGCAGTTGTTATTAAAACAGAGATGAGTGGTTACTGGTGTTATGACAATGGCCGGGACCTTATAGAAGACAAGGGAGATGCAGAGGAGGAGGAGAGAACACCACCAAAGAAGCTTTTTTAAATTGGTTTCTTTTTAAATTAAATATTTTTATTAAATTTTTTTTCGTTACAGATACAAAACATCCCTCTCCCGAAGAAACCAGAGTTATAATATTGTACAGCAGTCATAACAATAGGTCATTTTGAATGGCAAAGTGCATCCAGACATTTCCAGCGAGGTATTCTTGACAATATAATATATCTTACAAAGACATTGAGAAGGGATTACCTGGTAGTCCGATGGTAGTCTGTCAGTGTCCTCCACGGATCCCCAGATTGTTTTGAATGAAGTGTTGCATTGGACATTGACAGCTATTCTTGCTCTGAGCAGCTGGCCCCCATAAG
This sequence comes from Engystomops pustulosus, assembly GCA_019512145.1. Lineage (NCBI taxonomy): Eukaryota > Metazoa > Chordata > Amphibia > Anura > Leptodactylidae > Engystomops > Engystomops pustulosus. Next base: position 213,088,456 of record CM033641.1, on the reverse strand, counting down.
CCACTACAGTCAAGACAAGTTTGGAGAATGACACAACAATAATATATTTTCACATGATCTGCGGCCCTCTGGTTTTTTGTGTGTTTGTCAGATGTTTTATCACAACCAGAAATACAAGTGCAATACAATTATGAGTAACAAAAGCTTTATTGACAGTTAGATGATGGTAATGCGGTAATGAGCAAGTCAATATTTGCAGTGTTGAGCCTTCTTTTACAGGACCTCTGCCGTTCTCCCTGGCAGCTCTCAATCAATTTCTGGACCCAATCCTGACTGATAGCCGTCCATTCTTGCACAATCAATGCTTGCATTGTCACAATTGTTGGTTTTTGTTTGTCCACCCGTCTCCTGATGATTGACAACAAGTTCTCAATGGAATTAAGATCTGGGGAGTTCCAGGCCTGGACCCAAAATCTTATGTTTGTTTCCCTGAGCCATTTAGTTACACTTGGCTTATAGCAAGGTGCTCCATCATGCTGGAAAAGGCATTGTTGATCACCAAATGCTCTTGGACGGTTGGGAGAAGTTGCTTGGAGGACATTCTGATATCTTCTTTATTCATGGTTGTGTTTTTGGCAAGACTGTAGAGAGCCGCTTCCTTGGCTGAGAAGCAACCCCACACATGGATTGTTGCAGGATGCTTACAGTTGGCATGAGACAGACTGGTGGTATCGCTCACCTTGTCTTCTCCGAACAAGCGTTTTCCAGATGTACCAAACAATCAGAAAGGGGATTCATCAGAGTAAATGACTTTACCCCAGTCCTCATCAGTCCACTCCCTCCCTGTGTTTTGGGGGAAAAGTTCATTTTCTGGCAAATATTGACTTTGCGTTAAGCTGATCAATCTTTATAACATTCTGGAGTATATGCAAATTGCGATTATAAAACCTGATGCAGTAGACTTTGTAAATTAACATTTTCGTATCATTCTCAAAACTTTTGGCCAGACTGTATATGCTCCTGTAGTTGCTCGGATACAACAGCGCTGATACTGGGTGGCACCTACTGGATCCATGCTACAAAGATAGAGTGGCATCTTCATTCCATTACTAAATGGAAGAAGAACAAGGAGGAAACCTAGGTGCAGGCATTACTGGGGTGTTCCCATCCAACATTGAGAGCTAGGGCCAGCATAAGGAGGGGGAACGAGGATGTCGTCAACACAACAGGTAACTTTGGGAGGGGAAATGAACATGCCCACAATGTGAAACCGAAACCTCTACCAACATCCTATGGGGCACTTAGTACCAGGAGGCAGCAAGTGACTTGAAATGGGGAGGATTATCTGCCACATGCTTCTAGTACTGAAGAATGGGTCCTCCCCGTTATTTCGGGGTGGGGAAATGATACATGATCAGAGGTTGCCCTCTTTGCCTTGCAAGTGCTGTCCTTGCTCGCTATTTCCACCATATTTTAGCTCTACGCCTACTACCCTATTTGCTAAACCATTTTCAAATGTTGAAATCTGGGGCCCATTTACTTCAATGAGAGGTTTGTGTTTGGGTCAAAGTTCAGCCACAGTCCGGGTCAAAATCAGTGCATCCAGATAACATATGTTATCTATTGTTATCAATCTAAAGAAGGATAAGTTCAATTTTCCCCTTACATGGTGAGTTGTTGAAGGGAAAAAACACAAAAGTGAAGCATATCATAAATTATAAACAATAAATTTAGGACTAGTTGGAGGTGGTAGATTTGGTCCACACATCACAGATAATTTATACCAAACACAAAGGAGGATGTGTAATTGGACAACAAAAATTTTATTATGTAATATATGAATTTAAAAACACTTAAAAATCCACCAGTCCCACCAAAAGTCAATTTATAGTTTTTTAAGCAAAAGTGTAAACAAGTAATAGTGAATCCATTAGTGCAATATACAGGATATACTTAAGTATAAGCTGACCCAAGTATAAGCCGAGGCCCCTAATTTACACAAAAACCTGGTAAACCTCTATTTTTAATTGAGTATAAGCCGAGTTTGGGTTTTCAGCACATTTTTTGGGCTGAAAAACTAGGCTATTACTCGAGTATATATGGTAATATGGTATCAGTGGTCTTAGGTTACATTAACAAGTAAATCCAAATGTCAACCAGTCTGAGATTGAGTGGGAGACCCCACGCCTATCGCTGGTAAACAGGCTTCTTCATGGGATACTCAAAGTGATTATTTACAAATGGGTCGAGTCCCCACATCCGCCTGCCCGTGCTGCGTTGAGCTGGAGCAGATTCCTGGCATATGAGGTACAAGCTCCTCCTGTACAGAAGTCCTGGAAAAACGTACAGACTTTTCTGCACCTTGCTACCTCTCCCTGTATCCTGTCCCTAAAGCTGTTCGTTTTGGGCCTAATCTTAGGAAGATTGGCCTCTTTACCAAATTTATTCTAGGGAAACATTATTCATGGCCCGAAAGTGTACTGCCCAAGTGGTATGTCCGAATACCTTAACTATAAGTATGTGGTAGTATGTGGATTTACCATTATGAAGCTAAATTACCAATTACTCCATACGGATGTTTAGAAAGGCAATGAGTGGTCAACGAACTACCACCTAATCGCTACCTACATAGTTACATGATATAGGGACTGTATTTGCTTACATTGGATGGGACTCAATTATGGCAATAGCCATTGTCTGGATCCTGGTGATGGACACGGGTGTATGGTGCTGGCAAGGAGCAATAATGAACTTTAGTAGTCACTGGATGACCAGTGCTGACATGAGTTATACTTGTTGCTCTGTTTTTCTGAAGTTTGTTTTGGAGATATCCCTTATATCAGTGGTGGCGAACCTATGGCACGGGGGCCAGAGGCGGCACTCTGAGCCTTCTGTGGCGCACCGGGCTATCCACCTCAGCACACCAGACAGGAATTTTTCTGCAGTTCCAGTCAACTTCGAAGCAAAGATGCTGTTTTCAGTGATATTTTAAAGTGATACTTACTTGGCGCTACTGGGACCGTAGGAAGAGGGAGATTATCCATGGAGGACCTTCTGCTGGCAATGATTCTCTGTGTACAGAGGGACACTGGAAAGAAGCTACAGCGTTATGCAAATTTTCCCTCCTCGTTCTACTGTGTTTGTGTACTCATGAGGCCAGTATGATTGAACGTTGTGAAGAACAGGGATGCTATCGCTTTAATTTTTGGGGTGCAACGAGCGATAATTAGGGGTTGGGGTTGCAGTTTTGCACTCGGTTGCTATAAGGGTGCCCTCACTGCTTATATGGTTAAAGTGTATACTTCCTATCTAACTGGAGAAAATTACTCAAAGCAAAAACCCTGTATTCCAAGAATTCTCTTATTGTTTTAGACTTGTCTTTCAACACCAAATGTACTGTTCATATCCAAGTAAAATGGATACGTATTGTACTTTACAAATCAGTGAAGGAAAAGAAGAATTAAAGCCAAAAACAAAAAGAAAAAAAAATGACGCATTCCAAAGCTGCATTCGCGGACAGAGGTAGGGATGTTACTACAGAAGAAAGAAAAGTGAGTTTGTGTATGCACATTAAAATTACATACATCCTAGAAAGACAAGAAGTACCAACAATTCTGACGATGACTTCCAATAATGTTTTTCTCTCTTATTCTCCTGTCTCACCCCATTCATCCTCATAGACTGTCCAGTCTGTAGGCAGGACCCTCACTCCTATTGTCATATGAAGTTTGTACTTTGTAAGTATATTATATTTGTATATGTCCTCTATGATTTGTGACGCTATGGAATATGATGGTGCTATATAAATAGATTATATTAATTTTACCCATGTGAATTTCCGCAGGGACAAGTAGATAGAATTCGAGGCTTAACCTTAACCACAAAACTGTGTAAGTAAGTAGAGACAACAGCAGTCATGGGTGTAATCAAGAGAAACCACTCACACAACTATATGTTCCTTCTAACATATCCAGAGATAATCCTCAGTTCGATTCTTATGCAGTGTCAATATTTTCTTAGAATTTATCCCAATATAGAGTTTTTCAGGTAGCCATATAACCCTGCTCTGATCCATATGACACCTCAGTCTTCCTGTTCCTGATATGGAATCTATCTAAGATCACGCTTCAGCAAATAAATGGCCTCTTCAGACCTGGGAACTTCAAAGGAAGTGATGTCCCATGGTCTGGGTCTGGTTTTATTGGCCAATGGAATTGATGTCTCAAATTTGAGAGGGTTTATCAGCACCTTTTTTGCAATTCTAGCTGTTGGAAGGATGGGCTGTCACGGCTGCTCCCGCGATCCTCTTTCGGATTTGGGTACACCCGTTGTTCCTCTCGTGCACCCTCACTGGGTTGGCAAGCACCAGACTATCTGTCCTGCCTCGAGCTGTCGTGCTCGCGCGTCCCCGCCTCCTAGGCGCGTGCGCCGGCTGTCATAAATTTAAAAGCCCAGCCGCACCCACTGATTGCTTCGTGGCTGAAAACCTCCACCTATAATGGCACCTCCCTTCCTGCCTGCCGGATCTTTGTGCCTCACAGCCATAGAAAAAAGCTCCCCAGCAATAACTCCTGCTTGTCCGGACGTTCTTCTGCGTTTTCATGCTCCTGAGTTCCCGGTTCTGCGTCCTGTGTGCCTGGTTCCCGTTCACTTGCTGGACATTCACCGTGTGATCCCGGATGAGACTTGACCTTGCAATCTCTGACCGCACTGCCCTGACCCTGGGCCTGGACCTGACCTGAGACTGTCTCCTAGTAAGTTCACTGACTCGGCTGCCACCGCGAGGCTAGTCGCACCTGTGGAAGACTGGTGATCACCCTGCCGCAGCAGTCCATCCCGCTTTGTCGGCGGGGCCTGGTGGATACCAGGTGCCACTTACACTCCGGTTCCAGGTGTTGGCTAAGTACCACCCCCGCAGTGGTCCAGGGGATCCAACACATCGCTATCACTGACAGGGCGTTTATAAGACACTCGAATTTCCTTGGTAAAAACCAAGAGCTCCATGGTTATCCCTAATAACCACTAAGTGCCCCGGTCCTGTAGGAATGTGGGCTTTTGGCTGTTGTTTAGTTTACCACATACCAATAGTCATTTAGCCAGGTATTACTATGTAAATATACATCCCACATAGAAGTTATCAGATTGCACTCCACAGGCACTCGCAGCTTATTGATTCACTATCTTGGAGGTAAAGCCTATACTCGGTCAATGAACATGTTTATGTTTCTTTAAAATTGTCAGAGTTTTTTTACATAGTTCAATTCCTCATTCTTTTTAGAAGTTTTACAACAATGTACTATAAATCCAGTTGTGATAAGAGTACTATAATATAAGCCTTTTTCTTTTGTTCTATAACAGCAGATGCTTTTACTATAGTGGCATGGATAAGTGTAAACTTATCAAAGCTAAAAAAATGTTACACACAATGCTTGAAGACCAAGGAACATTATTCAGCTGTGTTATTGTTTCCTTTTCTACAAATGTCTGTCTTGCTTTATGTCACCATTATTCTTTCCTGTCTTTCTTTCTCATCAGCCTACTCCTCTGTTGCACTGCTCTTCCCCTCCCCTCATCTACTCTCCTGGCTATGGGTCTGGGTCCTGTGATCACAACAGCTGCCAACATTCCACAGAAAATGGAAACAGAACTATCCAAACTCGTGATTCCAACATTACAAAACAAAAGAGAACGACAGGGATAAAGAAAGTGAAGGGGCTGAATCACAGGGATATTTAGAAGAGAGAGAACCAAGCCACGAAAAAGAAAGGGGGGTTATAACTGCAATATTTGGATAGGGAAAATACACTGGAAAAGGGACACGAAGGCGATTCTGATCTATCTACATTGCATTATGTTGTAGAATACTACACAAATATAAACACCACAGCACCGAAAGTCACCAATCATATACTACACAGACGTAAAAAAAACAAAAATAGAGGCTTTGATATCCCCTCTAAAAATAGTTGTGGGGATCAGAAGATATCATCCAAATGGCTGATTATAAGGAGACCTTTGCTACCCTCCACTTGAGGTTGTTGTGAAGTACCAGCGTTATTGCCCAACACCTGCGCAATTCAGCTGTAACCTCAATGACGCACATGAAATAATGATTCAGAAAATTATAACACAGACAGATTCATACAATGATTTGCGAACATTGATTAAACGCAGAGTATTCTACAGGGTGAAGACCTCCACGTGCTGATGGTGAGCATCTGCAGCGATAGTTTGGCACCAGATAACTTTGGGTGAGTCCACAGTAAGAACTCAAGGCATGAAATCCTTGAAAATCACATGAGAATGCTTTCAAGTGTATAGTAAATTTATAATATTAGATGGTGAAAAGTATAAGGAGCAAATGATGACAGAGCATGGCTGCAGGGGCCGACAAGGAAGGGTAACAAGTCATGACCTACGGCACGGTCGCCAACCTTTTTTATTCTTCTGGAAAAACCTGGGAAACATCATTATTTTCAACCTATTTTAGAGAACAACTAGAAAATTAAATATAATATTATAGAATTATACAATAGTAACATTAATAATATCAGTACAGGGCAGAGTAAAGTTCACAAGAAATGAACAACATACTGAGACAACAAAATATCACAAGAACTCAATTTCTTTTTTATTTAACAGCAAACAATTTTTAAAACTGTGAAGCAGTTGAGAGTATGCTGGGTACACTGGCCAAATTTTTAGTAAAATTTTATTATAATGTGGCCCTTTAGGGTGCTTTCCAATCTTGACCAATGTATGATATACTATCCTGGCAGAGCTAGGAAAATTCTTCCTTCCCATATGTTTGTTTTTTTCCTAAGTATAAGCAGCACAACACGCTATTCCACTTTGCTCATTGAGAATGATAATACCTTCGTCAAGCCCATAAATTGCCTATGTTTGATGGGAAATCAACAATAAAATCCCTTATAGAAGCTAAGCGGTAAACATGGTCTTGGGGTTTACCATCTCTTCATGTACATAGTCCTTTGAGAGAAGTGATGGACCTGCTCATAGGGCGTGAAACTAATTTGGTTAACTCTATTGGGCCGCATGGAGCATTGCTTTAGCAATGGATCTTGAACATGTTCTAGAGACAATGACACTATTAGCAATCCATGATATGCTTAATGTTACTGATATGTTTTTATGTATTCTTATATATTAAAACAAGTATGGTATTTTTGTTTCCGGTTTTTCTTTGACATATTGCCTAAGCAATCTAATTTGGTCCCCAGTTAGGCTCACATTGTGAACAAAAACGAGTTTTTATTATTCCAAAATAAATATATCACTGTGATAAGCACAGAATTTTTCTTCCCACTTCCCTTCTCTCTGTCTTGGGACTTTTTTACAGCTGGTTGCATCAATACAAAACCACACCAGGAGACGAATAGACTAACGTGACTGCCCCAACAGAGCCCAAACCCTCCCATGATCAGCCCACCTTCCAAGGGCATAAAGCTACCCAGGGGGCCTTAAATTGCCCTTGCTGATCTTTTTCAAATCAAGAAGAAAACCTGATATGAATTTAATATGAGGACTGTGGTACTGGAACAGGGCGACAGCAAAGATAAAATGAGGGTCTCCCAAACCTCAATAATCACATTATGTTTTCTAACAATCCCAGTAAGTCAATTTAAAAAAAGTGTCACATAATGAAAACATAATTATGGTTCATTTTAACTTAGAAAGAAATTAATATAAGAAATAAAGATTATGTGCAACCAAAAAACGATTTAAAGCAACAAACGTGTCCAGAGGAGAAAGGCTGGAAACGTTAGAGCAGGTCACGTAAGGCAAAGGAATTAAACAAACCAACAGGAAAAAGCAGAAGATTGACAATGAGCCCCAAATAGAACCTACCACAGAATGTAACAAACAGGTAGAGTAGGGATAGCGAACAGTGCTGAAGCAAATGTGTACTCAAAGAAACACTGTGTACATGAAGGATTGTGCTAACCTCACCAAACATTAGTGCATCAAATGTAAAAAACAAAATGTGCACACTCTGCATACGGTTTCATTTAAAGGGAATGTCCAAATGAGATAACATGTTTGTGCTTGCTGTGAGCGGGTGCTTCACATGTGCTATTTAAAGCATCAGTTTCAACACAGACATCACAGGTGGATGAGAGATATGCCTCATGTAAATGGTTACGTGTTTGCATTTGTTAAATAGATTTGCATTCAAAACATATGCTGTTACACACAATTTAACACATTTGTTAACATTGTGTTATGCGATTCATTTGTTAACACAAAGTTAGCGATTATATTAGGAAATTCTCTTCAGATCTGTTGCAGTGCATTTTGAGCATCTAAGGCTGTGAACAGCTCTGTTAACATTTTTCACAGCTGCTTACACTTCCAGCAATGAAGAAAATGCTTTGAAAGAGCCCATATGCATGATAACATGAAAAACACATCGTTAATACAGGATGCATGGTATTACAATAAAAATTACCATTACACAACGCCACATGTGAACACCACCCCTTACTCAACACAGAAATATTCTGTAAACGGTAGGTTGCTACCATCAGATTCACTCATAGTAGATGATAGCTACTCACACCCCCGACTCATCCCCCTGTGCAATGACCTATGTCTGCGAGCTGCTATATATATGAGAAAAAGGTGTTGTTTAAAATATTCAAAATTAAAGCGAAGAAAAACACTAGCAGAGCACCTTGTGGCTCTCACCGCGATTTAAGTCATGCACAGCCCTGGCCGCTGTGTTATCACCGCTGGTACCGCCTAACAGAACTTGAGAGAGCATATAGCCATCTTGAATGGCCTCTTTACGCAATGTGTTGACGATTGTGTGATGATTACATCCTTGGCTGAGCGTTTTGATAGCATAGCCTACACAAGAAATGTACTATCATACGCACAATATTCACAGAGAACGGTGAGTCATTCAGCTCTATGCATATCGGCTCTATCAGTCGGTGCCAAGGGGGACAACACAGGGCCTGGGTTGTGCAAAGAAAATTGCGGCTAAATAACCAAATATTTATTTATAATCCCATCCCATGGCAGACCCCCGACTCACGAAGAGTCACCCTTCAGCACTGAGGAGAGGAAAAACCCCCTGTGGAGGAAACCTCTAGGGAAGCCATGGCTGAAGGATCGCCCTTCCTCTGGGCTTAGAGGGTCACTGCCAAATATATCTGTCACCCAGGTATCCAGGATCCGGGGGTCCATGCGTCCGGGGGTCCATGCGTCCGGGGGTCCATGCGCCCGGGGGTCGATGCGTCCAGGGGTCCATGCGTCCATGCGTCCGGGGGTCCACGCGTCCGGGGGTCCACGCGTCCGGGGGTCCATAGATCCGCGGTTCCTCACGCCTCGACGTCTCATCCCCCATTCCCTGCCCCTTGTGATTCAGAGGTCAATTTATAATAAGTGGGAATTGTGACATCAGCGCATCTATGAGGTCACACTCAGGATTCTGAAGGATTAACCCTTGAATGGCTGTCAATATGTCTGACTACAGGGGGAATAAAATGTCCTTGTCTCTTGTACTGGTAGTGACTGCATGAAACGCCCCAATATCTACATATTTATAAGTGACGCCGCACTCACAGCTTTTAATCTTTTTTTTATATCATTATATACAGGGGATCCCTATGTTATACCGGCTGTACATATATTATTATATACAGGGGATCCCTATGTTATACCGGCTGTACATATATCATTATATACAGGAGATCCCCAGGTTATACCGGCTGTACATATATCATTATATACAGGAGATCCCCAGGTTATACCGGCTGTACATATATCATTATATACAGGAGATCCCCAGGTTATACCGGCTGTACATATATCATTATATACAGGAGATCCCCTTGAAGCGGTTTTGTATATTATAATATTCAAATATTACAATATTTCCCCCCCCCCCCTAAAATTTAATGATTATATGTCCAATAAAAAGATTAAAAGTGTGAGTGCGGCGTCACTTATAAATATGTAGATGTTAGGGCGTTTCATGCAGTCACTACCAGTACAAGGACAAGGACATTTAATTCCCCCTGTAGTCAGACATATTGTCAGCCATTCAAGGTTTAATCCTTCAGAATCCTGAGTGTGACCTCATAGATGCGCTGATGTCACAATTCCACCTATGATAAATTGACTCTGAATCAGAAGGGGCAGGGAATGGGTGATTAGACGCCGAGGGTTGAAGAACCCTGGATGTATGGACGCCTGGACGTATGGTCCCCTTGACTTATGGACCCCCGGACGTATGGACCCCCGGACGTGTGCACCCCTGGACGTGTGCACCCTTGGACGCATGGACCCTCAGACGCATGGACCCCTGGACGCATGGACCTCGGGATCCCGGATACCTGGGTGACAGATATGTAATTGGCAGTGACCCCTACAGGATAAGGGCGATCCTTCAGCCATTGCTTCCCTAGAGGTTTCCTCCAAGGGGTTTTTCCTCTCCTGAGTGCTGAAGGGTGACTCTCCGTGAGTCGGGGGTCTGCACTGGGATGGGATTATAAAAAATATTTGGTTATTAAGTTCCCAATTATTTGTCTTTTGTTATTTTTTGGTTAAATTCATTTTTCTTGGTGGTTTCTGGGCCGGTGAAATACAAGGTCTGTGCACATCACATCTCACAGGGTCATCAGGGTACATAGTGCAGTAATGCCCCTATGGATGTATCTGCCCCAGTGGTTGCCCCTTATGTACTGCACAGGTATCCACATGTCACCCCCCTCCAGGGTAACATAACATATGCCAGGACTGTCCTGGGTTACCAATACAACCAATCACAGCACAGCTTCCATTCCTGACCGTTCTCTCTTACACTAAGAGCTCTGTGAGTGGTTGCCAATTGAATATACCGAAAAAGTAATTTTCTCAAGAAGCAAGAAGATAAAAACTAAACACTTAATTAACCTATTTCTGCTCAGAGAAGGAAATATCCGTTACCGGAGCTGAGCCGGTATCATGAAGCTGGTGTCATCTGCTACTAACAGCTGACATCCCAGTGTAGCACCCGCACTGAGTGTGAGCTCTGATTGCAGGGTTTGACCGTTAGATGCCGTGGTCTGCTTCATTCAATGCCTCCTGGGGATTGTCCTGCCATGATCAGTCCCCCATTCCGCTGTTGATGGGTGACAGTAGTTGCTATGGCAACTCTGAGGTCCAATCAGGACCCCAGGACTGTCCATAGTCAGAAACCCATACACTCACCGGCCACTTTATAGGTACACCATTGCTAGAACGGGTTGGACCCCTTTTGCCTTCAATGCCTCAATTCTTCGGGCATAGATTCAACAAGGTGCTGGAAGCATTCCTCAGATTTTGGTCCATATTGACATGATGCGCATCACCAGTTGCCGCGATTTGTCGGCTGCACATCCATGATGCGATTACCATTCCCCCCCATCCAAGATGCTCTATTGGATTGAGATCTGGTGCACTATGGAGGCCATTTGAGTACAGTGAACTCATTGTCATGTTCAAGAAAACCAGTCTGAGATGATTCCAGCTTTATGAATGGCGCATTATCCTGCTGAAAGTAGCATCAAGTTGGGTACATTGTGTCATAAAGGGATGGACATGGTCAACAATACTCAGGTAGGCTGTGGCTTTGCAACGATGCTCAATTGGTACCAGAGGCCCAAGAGTGCCAGAAAATATTCCCCACACCATGACACCACCACCAGCCTGAACCGTTGATACAAGGCAGGATGGATCCATGCTTCATGTTGTTGACGCCAAATTCTGACCCTACAATCCGAATGTCGCAGCAGAAATCGAGACTCATCGACTAGGCAACGTTTTTTCCAACTTCTACTGTCCAATTTCGATGAGCTTGTGCAAATTGTAGCCTCATTTTCCTGTTTCTTAGCTGAAAGTAGTGGCAACCGGTTTGGTCTTTGCTGCTGTAGCCCATCTGCCTCAAAGTTCAACGTACTGTGCGTTCAGATATGCTCTTCTGGCTACCTGTGGTTGTAAGGGTGGCGATTGAGCACTGTTGCCTTTCTATCAGCTCGAACCAGTCTGCCCATTCTCCTCTGACCTCTGGCAACAAAAAGGCATTTCCGCCCACAGAACTGCCCGCTCACGGAGTTTTTTCTTTTCGGACCATTCTCTGTAAACCTAGAGATTGTTGTGCGGAAAATCCCAGTAGATCAGCATTTCTGAAATACTCAGACAGCCCTTCTGGCACCAACACCATGCCACGTTCAAGGCACGCAACTTATAAATATGTAGATATTAGGGCGTTTCATGCAGTCACTACCAGTTCAAGAGACAAGGACATTTTAATGCCCCCTGTAGTCAGACATATTGTCAGCCATTCAAGGTTTAATCCTTCAGAATCCTGAGTGTGACCTCATAGATGCGCTGATGTCACAATTCCCACTTATGATAAATTGACCTCTGAATCAGAAGGGGCAGGGAATGGGTGATTAGACGCCGAGGCGTGAAGAACCGTGGATCTATGGACCCCTGGACGTATGGACCCCCGGACGTATGGACCCCCGGACATATGGACCCCTGGACGTATGGACCCCTGGACGTGTGCACCCCTGGACGCGTGCACCCTCGGACGCATGGACCCTCAGACGCATGGACCCCTGGACGCATGGACCTCGGGATCCCGGATACCTGGGTGACAGATATGTATTGGCAGTGACCCTCTAAGCCCAGAGGAAGGGCGATCCTTCAGCCATGGCTTCCCTAGAGGTTTCCTCCACAGGGGGTTTTTCCTCTCCTGAGTGCTGAAGGGTGACTCTCCGTGAGTCGGGGGTCTGCCATGGGATGGGATTATAAATAAATATTTGGTTATTAAGTTCCCAATTATTTGTCTTTTGTCTATTTTTTGGTTAAATTCATTTTTCTTGGTGGTTTCTTGGGCCGGTGAATACAAGGTCTGTGCACATCACATCTCACAGGGTCATCAGGGTACATAGTGCAGTAACTGCCCCTATGGATGTATCTGCCCCAGTGGTTGCCCCTTATGTACTGCACAGGTATCACATGTACACCCCCCTCCAGGGTAACATAACATATGCCAGGACTGTCCTGGTTACCAATACCAACCAATCACAGCACAGCTTCCATTGCTGACCGTTCTCTCTTACACTTAAAGATGCTCTGTGATTGGTTGCCAATTGATATACCGAAAAAGTAATTTTCTCAAGAAGCAAAGAAGATAAAAACTAAACACTTAATTAACCTATTTCTGCTCAAAGAAGGAAATATCTGTTACCGGAGCTGAGCCGGTATCATTAAGCTGGGTGTCATCTGCTACTAACAGCTGACATCCCAGTGTAGCACCCGCACTGAGTGTGAGCTCTGATTGCAGGAGTTTGACCTGTTAGATGCCGTGGTCTGCTTCATTCAAATGCCTCCTGGGGGATTGTCCTGCCATGATCAGTCCCCCATTCCGCTGTTGATGGGTGACAGTAGTTGCTATGGCAACTCTGAGGTCCAATCAGGACCCCAGGACTGTCCATAGTCAGAACCCACATACACTCACCGGCCACTTTATTAGGTACACCATGCTAGTAACGGGTTGGACCCCCTTTTGCCTTCAGAACTGCCTCAATTCTTCGTGGCATAGATTCAACAAGGTGCTGGAAGCATTCCTCTGAGATTTTGGTCCATATTGACATGATGGCATCACACAGTTGCCGCAGATTTGTCGGCTGCACATCCATGATGCGAATCTCCCATTCCACCACATCCCAAAGATGCTCTATTGGATTGAGATCTGGTGACTGTGGAGGCCATTTGAGTACAGTGAACTCATTGTCATGTTCAAGAAACCAGTCTGAGATGATTCCAGCTTTATGACATGGCGCATTATCCTGCTGAAAGTAGCCATCAGATGTTGGGTACATTGTGGTCATAAAGGGATGGACATGGTCAGCAACAATACTCAGGTAGGCTGTGGCGTTGCAACAATGCTCAATTGGTACCAAGGGGCCCAAAGAGTGCCAAGAAAATATTCCCCACACCATGACACCACCACCACCAGCCTGAACCGTTGATACAAGGCAGGATGGATCCATGCTTTCATGTTGTTGACGCCAAATTCTGACCCTACCATCCGAATGTCGCAGCAGAAATCGAGACTCATCAGACCAGGCAACGTTTTTCCAATCTTCTACTGTCCAATTTCGATGAGCTTGTGCAAATTGTAGCCTCAGTTTCCTGTTCTTAGCTGAAAGGAGTGGCACCCGGTGTGGTCTTCTGCTGCTGTAGCCCATCTGCCTCAAAGTTCGACGTACTGTGCGTTCAGAGATGCTCTTCTGCCTACCTTGGTTGTAACGGGTGGCGATTTGAGTCACTGTTGCCTTTCTATCAGCTCGAACCAGTCTGCCCATTCTCCTCTGACCTCTGGCATCAACAAGGCATTTCCGCCCACAGAACTGCCGCTCACTGGATGTTTTTTCTTTTTCGGACCATTCTCTGTAAACCCTAGAGATTGTTGTGCGTGAAAATCCCAGTAGATCAGCAGTTTCTGAAATACTCAGACCACCCTTCTGGCACCAACACCATGCCACGTTCAAGGCACTAAAATCACCTTGCTTCCCCATACTGATGCTCGTTTTGAACTGCAGGAGATTGTCTTGACCATTCTACATGCCTAAATGCACTGAGTTGCCGCCATGTGATTGGCTGATTAGAAATGAAGTGTTAACGAGCAGTTGGACAGGTGTACCTAATAAAGTGGCCGTTGAGTGTAGATGGATCTTACAATCTCTATATCAGCCTCTGCACAGGATGACTGTGATAACAGGAAATTAAAAAGTATCCCAGCTCACCTCTAAGAACACACTGGACACACTGGAGTTTCAGCTAACTCAATGTAGCCATTTTCAAGCTGAAATGTCGCCTTGTATCCACATGTGAATAAAAAATCTTGAGTTGGAAGACGGAGTGCTGCTACTTTCTTCATTATCATTGCAAGTTTGGGGTCTTGGGTCAGACACATACAGCTGGCACCCAACGGATTGAATCCTCTTATCACTGTGCTGCCCTTTGAACTTTTCTCTGCTCTACATACATACACACACATTACTGACACATGCTCTTCATACACACACATTACTGACACATGCTCTACATATATACACATTACTGACACATGCTCTGCATACACACACATTACTGACACATACTCTACATACACACACATTACTGACACGTGCCTACATACATATCATTACGGACCATCTCTCTAATACACACACACATTACTGACACATGCTCTTCATACACACACATACACACACACATACACACACATAACTGACACATGTTCACATTACTGACACATGCTCTACACACACACACATTACTAACACAGGCTCTACATACACACACATTACTGACACATGCTCCACATACACACACATTACTGACACATGCTCTACATACATACACATTACTGACACATGTTCTACATACATACACATTACTGACACATGTTCTACATACATACACATTACTGACCCATGTTCTACATACATACAGATTGCTGACACATGCTCTACATACACACATATTACTAACATATATGCTACATACACACAGAGTACTAACACATGCTCTACATACACACACATTACTGACACATGCTCTGCATACATACACATTACTGACACATTCTCTACATACACACACATTACTGACACATGGTCTACATACATACAGATTGCTGACACATTCTCTACATACATACACATTACTGACCCATGTTCTACATACATACAGATTGCTGACACATGCTCTACATACATACACATTACTGACAAGATGTGAGGAGATCATACATACCCCACATGTGTATATTCACCGAAATATGCAGCAATGGGAACGTTAAATCCACAGGGGCCACCAAACAATTTTTGCAGAAAATTGCACTGCGCGTCACACAGATCTATCATTGTATGCTCCCTTACACAATGGTAACCCAAATAAATAACTTTACATCCATAAACTAAGCTAATGAGATAATAAAAGTCACTTTTAGATTTGTGCGCAATGTATTAGCCGAACAATAACAGAACTCTCCGCGATTCATAAGAATTTGAGTGAGCGCGTCATAACATAGGTGTAAATAATGGAGGATGGTGGGAAAACTTTATTCCAGAACATGTGTGTGTTTTTGGTGTTACATATAGCTTTATGTATATCAAAAAGACCAGAGTGGTGTGTAACATGGTTCATTCAATAAACTACATGTTATAGTAAATAATCAATTTTTATTAGACAAAACACCCATAAAACACTTAAAACACTACTCATGAACGTGTGTGATCAGGGTATGGTTACAATACAACCAAATATATAGCCCTTCACACTCTCCCCATTCAAGATATTGATAGCAAGCAGATTATTCAGTTTGAAATAACTCCATATTCAAATGCCAGTGATAATGCACATAGTGAATCCAAATCTACAAGAGCTCAAAAGCCCACAATCACAAACACTGACACAAAAAGGATAGTATTTACATACTGACTTGCCAGTGGGAGTAGTGTGGGACTGAAGGCATTTCAGTGAGTACGTGTTTTTAAGTGTTTTTATGGTGTTTTTGTCTGATAAAAATTGATTATTTACTATGACATGTAGTTTATTGAATGAACCATGTTACACACCACTCTGGTCTTTTTGATATACGTTGTATTTATGGTGTGGGTTCCATTTTATATGGACGAATGATGGGACTTGCCATCCTGTAGACTTATACATATAGCTTTATGGACATGTTCTGGTCACGTATTATATAATAGCGACATTGGTGAGGATTGAATATTCATCGTATCATAAGTTAAAGCGTTCTCAGAGACCGATACTAACATAGCTGCTCAGGTAAATCCATGAGTGTCCGCCCTCATCAAGGGTACCAGCTGAAGTGTGGTGGAAGGACTCCGAAGGAGGGACCACAGAGGAAAGAAGATACTTACGATAAGAAGCAGCCGAGGATCCAGAATTAATAATAGAATACTATACTGCCGCGGCCTCCCTATGTACAAGAATATAAACTACTATATACGGCCCCCTATGTACATAGAAATATAACTACTATAATACTGCCCGCCTATGTACAAAATATACACTTAATACTCCTCCCCTATAGTACCGGAATATAACTACTATAATAAACTGCCACCTTGCTACAGAATATAACTACTATAGATACTGCCCCTTAACTCCCTTAACAAGAATAAACTACTATATACTCACTGGCCTCCTATGTACAATCATATAACTACTTAATACTGCTCCTGTGGAGCAGGGAATATAACTACTAAAACGGCCCCCTATGTACAAGAATATAACTACTATATCCTGCCCCCTATGTACAAGAATAATACTACTATAATACTGCCTCCATGTACAAAATATAACTACTATAATACTGCCCCCCTATGTTACACTATATCACTTCAATATACTACTGCTCCTCTGTACAGAATATAAACTACTTAATACTGCCCTATGTACAAGAATTAACTACATATAAATACTGCTTCCCTGTGTAAAGAATATAAACTAATATCTCTGCCTCCTATGTACAGGAATATAACTACTAGAATACTGCCCCTATTACAAGATCTAACTACTATATACTAATACTTCCCCCCATGTACAAGATTAACTACTATAATAACTGCCCCCTATGTACAAGAATATAACTACTATATACTAACTCGCCCGCACCCTATGGACAAATATAACTCTATAAATACTGCCCCCCCTATGTACAAAATATAACAACTTAATACTCCTCCCCTATGTACAGTGAATATAACTACTATGATACTTGCCCCTATGTACAATGAATCCTAACTACTAATATACTGCCACCCTATGTACCAGAATATAACTAACTATACTACTGCCTTCCATTTACAAGAATTAACTACTATATCCTGCTCCCTGTGTACAAGAATATAACTACTATCATACTGCCCCCTATTGGTCCAATATATAACTACTATAATACTGCCCCCCCTCATGTACAAGATATAACGACTATACACACTGCCTCCTATTTGTACAGAATATAACTACTTATATACTGCCCCCTAATTACTGCCCCCTATTTACCAGATCATACTAACTTCCATAATACTGCCTCCTATTGTACAAGAATATACAACTATTACTGCCCCCTATGTACATAATGACTACTATAATAACTGGGCTCCCTTTGTACAGAATAAATAATAATATAAATACTGCAGGCGAAGCTCCTATTAGAGAAATATAACTCACTCTATAATACTGCCTCCCTATGTACAAGAATATACTACATAATCTGCCCCCTATGTACAAGAATATAACGACTATAATCGGCGCCCTATGTACACATAATTTAACTACTATACATAAAACCTGCCCCTATTGTACAGGATATAAACTATATAATCTGCACCCTATGTACAAGAATAAACTACTGATAATACTGCCCCTATGTCATGAATATAACTACTATATATACTTGCACCCCTATGTACAGAATATAACTACTATAATACTGCCCCCCTATTGTAACCAAGAATATCCACTACTATAATACTGCCCCCTTGTAAAGATATAACTACTATAATGCTGTCCCCTATGTCCAGAATATACTACTATAATCTCTGGCCCCCTCTGTACAGAAGATAAGCCTATAATACTGCCCCTATGTACAAGATAAACTACTACTAATAACTGGGGGCCACCCCTATGTATCAGAATATACACTACTATAACTAACTGGCCCTCCTATGTACGAGAATATAAACTACTATAATCTGCTCCTGTGTAAAGAATAGAACTACTATACATACTGCCCCCTTAACATGTACAGATTATAACTACTATATGCTGCCCAACGCCCCCTATTTCCAGAAAATATAACTACGATAAGTACTGCTCCTATGTACAAGACATATCCTACTATACATACTTCCCCCCTAGTACAAGAATATAACTACAATAATACTTCCTCCTATGTACAAGAATCTAACTAATATATACTACTGCCCAAACAATATGTACAATAATATAACTCCTAAATACTGCTCCCTGTGATACAAAGAAATAACTACTATAATTACTGCCGTCCTATGTACAGGCAATAACTAACTATAATACTGCCCCCTATGTACAAATATATTAACTAACATAATCCTGCCCCATGTACAAGAATATAACTACTATACATACGCCCCTATGTAACAGAAGTAATACTATAATACTACTGCCCCCTATGTTCAGGAATATAACCTAAACTCCTATAATACTGCCCCCATGTACAAGAATATAACTACTATAATACTGCCCCTATGTAAAGGAATATAACTACAATAACACTGGCCCCCTATTTCCAAGATAGAATAGACCTACTATATACTGCCCATATGTACAAGAAATACTCTATAATACTGTCCCCTACTATGTAGCAAGAATATAGCTACATAATACTTCTGCGCCCCTATTACAAGAATATGCTACTATACAATACTGGGCCACCCCTATGTACAAGAATATAACTACTATAATACTGCCCCCTATGTAAAGGAATAATGTTACTAAATACTGTATTATAACAGTTTCTAGGCATTATTACCTGTTTGTACATTCTGTGTATTATTGTTGAGGTTGCTCAGGTCTGGTTTTGGGCTGGTGATGGGTGAGCGTCTATATGGCGGTATTACTACAGATGGAGGACGTGCACTGTCCCTCGGTATACTGTATGTAGCAGGCTGGCGGCATCTCTCGTGCAGGCTGTCACCATCTCACCAGCTGTCAGCAGATCTCCACCACCAATTAAAAACGCAATTTCCAAACTTGGCGTCTTCAGCGCAAATAAACTAACTCTAAATAGACTGTGCAGTGTACTTACCCGGCCGGGAGGGGTGGGGGGATCGGGCTTTTTACTAAACAAATGCATCATTAATTCGCTCTCGGCAAACAGTTTACAAGGATTAGCCAAGTTCTCTCCCAGTGATAAGCAGTTTGTAAACAGCGGAACATGGCGGAGCGATGACTGCGCCCCGCGCCCACTCACAGGACGGGTCACTCACAACAGATGGTGCAGACTTTTCATGTTTTGCATAGTATGGGGGGGGCTACTCAAGCCGGCCGCCATATCATGTATCATGTGATAATTGGTCATTCTGTGACGCGGATACGGTCCGATCCTGATGTTCTATTAATATCATCACAACAATAACGTTTGTTTCAATGTTTCACTTATGTTACATCTTTTATGTTGCTATTTATTTATGCAGCCGCTTCCATCTCACACATTGGGGCTCATTTACTAAGGGTCTGTGATCGCATTTCATTGGGTTTTTTCGCTACGATTTCTTTTGCGCTCGAATTGCCCCGGGTTTGGGCACGCGATAAGATTTTGGTACATTGGCAGCCAGCTTGTCACGCAACAGAAATCGGGGGGCGTGGCGTCGGACAACACGACGGATTCGGAACAATGAGCACAAGCGTTTAGACCCCTTAGCATTGTGTCGCAAGACTTACAAGCACCCGGGAAGCAGAAGGTAAAGTTTTTCCCAGTATGGGATATGAAACCACTAACCTCTTTTTAACCTTGCTATATGAATCCGGTTAGATACTTGCAGTCGGGGGGTTCCTTTAAATATGCCCTATTCTTCGTCTCTTGAGCTGATGGCCCCGTGGCGTTTTGACGACGCGTTTTTTGGCCCGTTTTAAGGCATCCATAAAAACCATGTGTTTTGACACAGGTTGAGACCAATTATCTTAAATTGATATTGGTCAAAAATGCATGCGTTTTTTTGACAGACTGCTTAAAAACGGGCCAAAACGATGGGTTCAAACGCCCTTGTGGCCATCACCCCAACACACCAAAATCTGTTTCGGGTTCAAATAAGGATCATGGACCAAGTACTTACTTCCCCGCCTCCCTGTCGTGATCGCCCTCTTTATGCGTTTGTCCGATGATAATTACTTGGCCGCGCATCGTCCCCAAGATTGTGTACGCCCTATATCCTGCATGTGTCGCTTCCCTCTCAGGTCCCCGGAGTTCACACCTTCTTCTGTGCAATGTACATTCATTTTCTGCGACCCCAAATTTAAAGTTAAATAAATGGGTGTTCTGGTGCTACCGGGCGCTAAGTCCGACATAAGTGTGTTGAATGCCCCATGTTATTCGTGCACCAAAAGAAAATGGTGCCCTCTGTCGGGGCAGTGAAGGGCGCACAAGATCCTTGTTGAAAGTGCACCACAAATCCTGAATCTGGCGCCCCACTGCATTATACAGAGGTCACTGCACATAGTATTCACTGCACGTAGTACATCACGGCCACATAGTACACCACCCTGCACCTAATACATCCCTTCACACTACACAGCACACTGTCACATATACACACTGCAACATAGTACACAGGACACTGAATATTACCCAAAAGAGTACATCCTCGCACAATAGTATCACAGACACTGGACATAGTACACACAACCCCTGCCATAAAGTACACACAGGAACTGCACTAGTACACAGAGACTCACATAGTACACACTGCACATGTACACCACCCTGCACATATACATCCCCCTGCACACTATCACAAACACTGCACATAGTAACACACTGCACATCGTACACAGACATGCACATAGTACCACTGCACATTAGTACACAGACCGTAACCATAGTAACAAGTAAGTACAATCCTGCCACTATACACAGGCACGCAACATAGTACACACTGCACTGTTCTTAGTAAATGTGTTCACCTTCTATTTCTTGGTGCAAGTAACTGCGTGTCAAGTGACACTTTTTTAAAAAAAATACAGCGGTTTTTCCAAATCCGTCGGGTTTTCCGATGGCCACGTCCCCGATTTCCGTCGCTTGAAACCCGGCGCAAATCGGAAATAGTCGGGATACCCAATGGAATCTCACGATTCAGACCCTTAGTAAATGAGCTTTATGAATGTGTTTTATGAATGGATAGATACATGTAAAGACCTTTCATAAACGGTCCCTCATATGTTCTCATCCCATCTACGCCCAAGCCAAGTGAAGCCTCGTGTGGGATCCGTCACCCAGGACAGGTGGGTGCCCCCTTCATGATTCCTCTTTGGCGGCTGCAGGAGGAGACTCGTCCTCCTTATATCACATATTATTACAGAGAGTCATTTTTACGTTCTTCACCTTTTGACTCGCCATCGAGCTGCTGCGCTATAATAATGCAGAGCTTCTTGTTAAGTGGAAACAATGGATTTTTCCCCGGCTGAATTATGGCTTCAGCACTTTCCTCGGCCGTAGGGACCCGGGACATAGGAGGGTAAATAATTGGATACATTGGAGAGGCCAAGGATGAGGAACTGCAAGAAATCTACCAAGATCCAGGTCTCTCTCCGCAGCGATGAGAAGAGTCGGAGAAAGGTGGGAAATGTTACTCGGCTGCAGCAAACTTTACCTTGACTTTTCCAAATGATATTTTTCATACAATAAGCATCAAGCTAAACTTTGCTGCATGAACCCAGGATATTTCTGCAGACAGGATCTATGCAATGGAAGCAGCACCTGCCGCTATGGCCTCAGTCACTATTACACGTATATATTATATATGTCCCCCACAATCTGGAAAAATCTGCAGAATATATATTTTATTTATAAATATAGAATTATTATTACACCCAACACATTTGAGTTCCCTAAAGGTGTGTGAATACAGGGGGTACGGGGAAGTGATCTATTCAGGAGAAGTCATCATGGGGGTCTGTATGACGACATTAGTAGATATCTACACCCAACCTAACAAATGTAAGTCTAACAGTACTATTGTGCATCGCAGTCTACTACGATCCACATTTCACATGCCTGCTCGCTAACTAACTAACTTACAAACATATGTTACACCTCTTTCCTGGACATTACATAGACTGAGTGCAGTACATCACGTCCCACTTATAGTACACCATGTAGTAACGGGTTGGCCCCCCCTTTTGCCTTCGAACTCGCTCAATTCTTCGTGGCATAGATCAACAAGGTGCTGGAAGCATTCCTCGAGATTTTGGTCCATATTGACATGATGGCATCACACAGTTGCCGCAATTTGTCGGCTGCACATCCATGTGCAATCTCCCTTACACACACACAAAGATGCTCTATTGGATTGAGATCTGTGACTTGGAGGCCATTTGTGACTAGTACACTCATTGTCATGTTCAAGAAACCAGTCTGAGATGATTCCACTTTATGACATGGCGCATTAATCCTGCTGCCAAGTGAGCATCAGTATCATCAGATGTTACAGGGTACATTGTGCTCATAAAGGGATGGACATGGGCAGCAACAATACTCAGGTAGGCTGTGGCGTTGTACCAAGGAGCCCAAAGAGTGCCAAGAAAATATTCCCCACACCATGACACCACCACCACCAGCCTGAACCGTTGATACAAGGCAGGATGGATCCATGCTTTCATGTTGTGGACGCCAAATTCTGACCCTACCATCCGAATGTCGCAGCAGAAATCGAGACTCCTCAGACCAGGCAACGTTTTTCCAATCTTCTACTGTCCAATCTTCTACTGATGCTCGGTTTGAACTGCAGGAGATTGTCTTGACCATGTCTACATGCCTAAATGCACTGAGTTGCCGCCATGTGATTGGCTGATTAGAAATGAAGTGTTAACGAGCAGTTGGACAGGTGTACCTAATAAAGTGGCCGGTGAATGTAGAGCACAACAGTGTGAGTGCGTTTACAGAGGATACAATGCTGGAATACAAATCCACATTTCACAGTCCTGCTGCTACTAACTAACGTATACAAACACATCTTTCCAGGGACAATACATAAGACTTAGTGCATAGAGCACAGCAGTGTGAGGACACACCCTAAGTGCACTTTCAACAGCAACAATAATGGCATTTATATCCATATTTTTAAGTCATTATGCTACTAAGGTCTGATTACAAATCTCTGCAGTGGCAATACATAGCACTGTCTTCCTAGAGCACAGAGCAAAGCAGTGTGAGGACACACCTCCTGTGCATAATCCTGGAATATAAATTGATATGTTACAGTCCTGCTGCTACTACCAACATACACAAAGGTCTGTGTGAGGTCTGATTACACATCTCTCCTGGGACAATACATAACACTGGCTGCAGAATTCACAGAGCACAGAAGTGTGAGGTCTGATTACACATCTCTCCAGGGACAGTACATAACACTGGCTGCAGAGAGCACAGAGCACAGCAGTGTGAGGTCGCAGAAAACAAGCCATCACACAGCTCTTTACGTGTAAAAATATAAAAGTTATAGATTTTTGAAGGTGGGGAGTGAAAAATGGACATGAAAAAACTGGAAAGGGCCCGGTCCTTAAGGCCATTACCCTCTGATGGTCTGAGATTTATTATTTGAATTGCTTATGTGAAGAGTGTCAACTAATCTGAAAAAGGAGAAAGCTATTTTTGAAATAGGCAAATAGGCATGAAAGTGTGTATCTATAAATATATTTCTGGGAAAAGCGCAGCAAAGTTTTAGAAAGATTTATTGTAAATTATGTTACTTCAGCTGTTCAAAAATCATGGTGAAAAGGTCCAGGTTGAATATGTCACTGAAACACATTAAACAAAGTTCTGTCAAAGTTTTTAAAGTCTCCTTGTCACACATTCTCAATTACCTGCCCTCTCATATATGTTCATTTGCAGCTAGATTTTCATGCCACGGGTTACAGGGCTTTTTCCAAGTAGAAATACTGCGATATTTGTCTGTATTGTAACCTTTATATATTTATTCAACCTTATTACATGAATCACTTCCTTAATGATGTATGACTATATAAGTTGTACAGCAGTAAGGGCTGTATGAAGTGGACTCACACCTCTGATGATAACTGCCATGGTTGGTTCTTAATCAGTTTGCGGCAGTAAACCTGTTAGGTGCCATGGTCAAACTTTACCACAGCATGTAACAAGTCCATTAGTGGGGGCCACAATCTTTAACTGTAGGTTGGCTTCCCCGTGAAATCATCAGAGGCTTTTATAGCTCTATATTTTTCTTATAGTCTGCCAGAGGAAAAGATGTAAAAAAAAAAAATGTAGGAACAAGGCACAACTTTTTTTGGCAATTCTACATTGGAATTTGGAATTTTCTCCAGCTTACTTGTACACTGAAGAAAATATAAAATTGCACCACTAGAAAGCACAATTTGTCCTGCAGATTATAATCCCTACTATGTCTCTGTAACTGGAAAAAAAAATGGCTTGTGGAAAGAAGGGAGGAAAAATCGGAAACAAAACTGGAAAAGGGCCAGGGAACGAAAGGGTTCATCAGTTATTCCTTTCTACATAAATCTTTCTCTTCCGTTGGGTCACGTGATCTCACTTAAACCATAGTCTATATCACCATATAAATTTTACAGAAGGTATTGTCAAACTAATCTGATCAGCTCCTATTAGGAGGTAAGTTCTGGACTTTGGAAAACCAGTGGATGTTGAACATCTTGACTTTACCAAGACACTGTGCCATCTAATAGGTTGGTACATAAAATAAGATGACTGGGACTATTGAAATTTATGTATTTGAGTAAGCAATTTGTTGGCATTAATGATACATTCTCAGATTGTGTTAAAGTTCCATGCTCTGCAGGGATGGTTTTAGACAAGTTGGGGCCCTGGGCAAAATTACCAGTGGGGGCCCTACATTTTAAAATTATGTAAATTCTGTACATCAAGCCAGTCATAAACAATATACTGTAATGATAACAATACACTGACCACATGTTGATCAGTGACCAGTTTCACAGAGGAAATAAACAGAATCATCACTGTGCAGACACGGCGATACTGTGATAAAGAAAAGACATAGGGGGTCATTTACTAAGGGCCCGATTCGCATTTTCCCGGCGCGTTACCCGAATATTTCTTCTTTGCGATGATTTTCCCTGAATTACCCCGGGTTTTTGGCACACGCAATTGGATTGTGGCGATGGAAATCGGGGGGCGTGGCCGAACAAAAACCCGATGGATTCGGAAAAACCGCCGCATTTAAAAAAAAAAAGTGTCGTGGGACACGCGATTACCTTCACCAAGTATAGGATCGTGGACTCTGGCGGGCCTAGGTGGACTTCAGCGCAGCAGCGACACCTGGTGGACGTCGGAAGAACTGCCTTAGTGAATCGCCGGAAGACCCGAATCCACCTCAGAGAACGCACCGCTGGATCGCGAATGGACCGGGTAAGAAAATCTGCCCCATAATATTTACTTTCTTAGGTCTGTATCAGCACAATCTTGGGGTTTAAATAAATTAATGGAATACCCCTTTAAAACAGTATACTTACCCTGCTCTGTACCCAAATCCAGCACTGTAGCATCCTTTATTTCATTAACACCCACATCTGGGCTGGAAGTATCAGCAGGCACTGCCACCAATCAGTGGCTCGAGGACCCTTCTGATTTCCAGCATGCCCAAGAAGCCACAACACATAGATGGGAAGCCACAACAGGGTAAACATACTCAATTTTATATTCTTATACCACCCCCAAGGTTTTAAATAAAAAACACCGCAAAGGTGATGTCTTTGATTACAGTTCCATTTCTTCTTTGTCCAGCCTAAATGAATATCAAGCCTCCTCAAAGGACAACAGTGTTTGCTGCTGAGATACCGGTAGCAAAACAATATAAACACCCTAAACTGAACTCAGAAATAAATAGCAAGTGTGAAAGATGTCACAAGGAAGAGTGTTACATATCTTTTCTTTATACATAATATTAAAAATTTGCCTTGCAGATCTTGACATTTTTTTACATATATAGTATTATAGACAGACAGTATGCTAATGCCGAAAATCTGTACAGCGATTTATACACATCACATCCTCATGCTGCATAACTAATCAGTAGGGCATTGGAACAGATTTAGAATCCACAGCATGTCTATTGTGTGGTGGGTCTACAGGATGGCAAGTACCATCATTTGATCCATATAAAATGGAACCCACACCATAAATACAACATGTATCAAAAAGACCTGAGTGGTGTTTAACATGGTTCATATAATAAACTACATGTCATAGTAAATAATCAATTTTTATTAGACAAAAACACCATAAAAACACTTAAAAACACGTACACATAAACATGTAGGATCAGGGTATGGTTACAATACAACCAAAATATATAGCCCTTCCACACTCTCCCCATTCAAGATGTGATAGCAAGCAGATTATTCAGATTGAAATAACTCCATATTCAAATGCCAGTGAAAATGCATAATATAAGTCCAACTCAATACAGGAGCTCAAATTGCCCAAAATCATGAACACTGACACAAAAAAGGCATGGTAATTGCTTACTGACTTGCCAGTGGGAGTAGTGTGGGACGCGTATCGCCACAACCGTGGCTTCCTCAGGGGTGCTGTGGTGTTGCAATTGTGAGTCATATATATAGGGCCAGTAATTAGCGATTAGTCCATGGCGTGTGACGTGCATACCTTGAGTTGTGTTAATTGCCGCGGCCGCCGCCGGTCTGAATGAAGAATTCCTTTTCGCAGGGTTTTACAAAAAATAGATAATGGGGCTCATAGTGTATCATCTTGCATATAACTAAGCACATTTTGGCTTATGATGCATTGATATGCTAACTAATATGCATAAAATATATAAAGGAACTTAACACTAATAAAAACATATTCACATCATGTTAGATGTCACTCTATTTTATTTACTTAGGTTTGGGTGTATTTTTGCCTCCTAAAACAGGTTTGAATATTTTGTTGTTTTGTTTCAGACATCGTAACACTTGGTGGATAACACAGCACATTGGCACTTTTCTTTCCTAGAGGATCATCGGTATTTACATCACCATCATAACAAAATAGAAGAACAAAGAAGTCAGCATGTTTAACACAAATTTCTAGCACTAGTCACTTTAATAATATAGTATATCTATATGTTTTAATGTTTAATTTATTATTATATTAATGACAATGCATTATTCAAGCCACTATGTTATACCCTTAAGTATCCTTAATATATTGACTTTTTAATAGTATGTACCCCTCATGACATTTTAAATCAAGAGGACAATCCAGATCCCACAGCGCCATCCACAATTATCTAGACTATGCATACATAACCTATGTACCGGTACTATCTGTCGCTCGTTGAGCGGCAGCCGCGGCACAACTCCCGTGGTGGAGGCACGGCCTGCGCGTGCGCGGCCCCCCCAAAGAGGAGGTGGAGGTTCGGGAGCGTCTGCGCATGCGCGGGATCGTGCCGACATCGCGAGAGGTTCGCGGCGGCCCTGGCAATGAACACAACTCAAGGTATGCACATCACACGCTATGGACTAATCGCTAATTACTGGCCCTATATATATGACTCACAATTGCAACACCACAGCACCCCTGAGGAAGCCACGGTTGTGGCGATACGCGTGGGGCACTTCAGTCCCACACTACTCCCACTGGCAAGTCAGTAAGCAATTACCATGCCTTTTTTGTGTCAGTGTTCGTGATTTTGGGCAATTTGAGCTCCTGTATTGAGTTGGATTTATATTATGCATTATCACTGGCACTTGAATGTGGAGTTATTTTTATCTGAATAACCTGCTTGCTATCACATCTTTGGATATATTTATAAAGTGTCTACACCAGTTGTGTGCTGCGGCTGTACTGTATCTGATAAGACAGAAAAATGTGCACATACTGAGGCTGTTAATGCTTAGTCCGATTTGTGACACCAATGTCTATGGTAAAGGTGCACCAAAAAAAAGCAGTGCACCTACAATAATCTGCCGCAGCCTTCAGAGGAGAGACTGCCCATAGAGCTCACTGCACTACTGATAAATCAGCTATTCTATGGTCGCATGGTGCTGGAGACTGGCTGGCTTAGCCCTGCCTCATCATTCTTTTAGTTATTGCTTACCCCGATTTTTTAAATTTTATTTCAGTCAATATCATTATACAAGGTCATGTTTTTTGTGGCACAAATTGTAGTGTTTGATTGCATAATTTTTGTGTTACATAAAACTTATCAATTAAAGGGGTTGCCTGGAAACATTTTCTAATAGAGCAGAGGAGGTTATGAAATTAACAGGCAGGTTACACTCACCTTTATCTGACACAAGCTCTCTGCTCCTCTACAGAGACTCAGTGGTGATGTAATGTTCACAGCTGCACCTCACAGCCGCTGTTGGTGGCCTTTATTAGGCTGAAGTGGGTGCGTAAACTATGGATTTCAGGTCACTATTGAGCATCTGTATACAGAGGATGGCAATGAAGGGTGGAAATGTGCTGCACCAGCAAGAAGAAAGTATAAACTGCACCCTGCTCTGCGGCATCTGGCAGCACTTTATTCTGACCTTAGTGACCTGCTGGGTTCAGAGCTTTCAACCTCTCCCACAATTCCTGACCATTCAGGTTCTTTCTGATCTCCAGCATGCAGCCCCACATACTCTATAAAGGAGATGTATCATGGAAATTATGTCAACTGATCTGACCTTACTCCTGCGGAAGAGACATACTTCTGCCTTCCCCTCCTCTGCTCTTGTTTCTCTGGCTGCGTTACTTGCACACATCACTCTTCTGCAGGACAGATACCAGCTCCTGCTTCTCCCTGCATGCATAATGCAGCAGAGAACAGGTAGGCTCTCACCTTTACATAGGCAGCTCAGGGAGCCCTGGGAATTTGCCCACTTTAGGCAACTTCTCCCATAAACAAATGTCTGGTAGGATCATTCATGGAATATTGTTTTGTACAGTAGTACACAGAAAACACATAGCAGAATTATCCCACATCTGGGCAATCCGAGTAATACCTGATCATTATCTTTCTACAATATCTCTTTTTCATTAATATTTAGTTTAGAAAAATAGATTGTGGTGACCTTCAGTTGATCTTTTTAATAATATTAGATGTTGAAAACAGGAAGAAAACATGTAGTTTATTGAATGAACCATGTTACACACCACTCTGGTCTTTTTGATATACATTGTATTTATGGTGTGGGTTCCATTTTATATGGACCAAATGATGGTACTTGCCATCCTGTAGACTTATACATATAGCTTTGTGGACATGTTCTGGTCGCGGTATTAATATATAATAGTGACATTAGGTGAGGATTGAATATTCATCGTATCAGTAAATTTTCGCAAAAAAAAGATCACTAAATAAAAGGCAATAAGAGAGAAAGTGTGTGCTTAGATAGTTCTGCATAGAGAAGGGTTAAAACCATGAATATTAGTGGATATTATCCCTTCTCAAAATGTAGTAACATATAAAGTGAATATTTCCATTATCTGTGAGGTGCAGCAGCTCCTGTGTGCAGCAAATTCTCCCTGTAGCCTGATGAGGGGGGGGGGGTCACATTTCAGAGGGCTGTATCTTTGGCTCTGTGACACATAGAACATCACTTCTTTTTTCCTAAGAAAGAAGAGAGTCTCCTCTTTTATAAGAATCTAAATTTGATATTCTCACTTTAAACCTGAATATCTTTGGATCCCTGGCACTTAGAAACAAAATTCAAGATTCATTTGAAAGAAGGGGGCCCTGGGAAATTGCCCACTTTGCCTACCCATAGCGCCGGCCCTGTACATGTGGCCCAGAGACTTACTTTGGGTTCTGTGCCTCATCTTTGTCTCTGCCTAGACAATTTATGCTTAGGGCACATCCCTTTTATCATACCAGTCTTAAAAATGTCTTAAAAGTGTCTTAAATAATTGTTGGTAAAAAAAAAGCTTAAGGGTATTTTTGGTGCAAATAACATTATTATGATAATAATTTTCACAAACCGATTGATAAATCCACCCAAATGATTTCGGGTGGAATAATAGACCCAACAGGAAGACAGTGTGGTTCAAGTATAGAGGGCTTGTGATCTGCAGAGGCACAGCATACTGCCTTTGCTCACACCTAGTATTTATATGAGGCACACTAACAGATCAACGTTACGTGCAGGATGTCCTGCAGCCACATCCTGCAGAATTTCCTAGCAGGATAATGCTCACCCATCACAACAAGTGTTTCCCTGGAATGTCTCTTTGAGATAGGACCACCATCTTGGCCTGCTTATATTTATCAATATTCCAGCATTTATGGGGCATGGTATATGCCAAGCTTCAGCAACCTACAAGTGTGTGGAATCTTCTGGCCTAGCTGCAACATCTGTGGGAAATGTGACTGGATACAATGGGGCACATTTACAACGGTACGCACACCACATTTCCGTTTTGCGCCGCATTTAACAGGGGTTTTTGGTGCATGTGATCGGATGACACAAATCGGGGGGCGTGGCCGTCGGACAACCTGACTGATTCGGACTAAGCGCGGGATTTAAAATTCAAATTGTGTCGTAAGAAGAAAGTGAACTCCGGGTAGAAGAAGGTGAACTCTGGCGGACCTCAACGGGGAAGCGACATATGCAGGATATCGGGCGCACGATCTTAGTGAATCGCGTCGGACTTCATCCTCGGCAGACAACGCACCTCGGGGATCACAACAGGACCGGGTAAGTAAATGTGCTCCATTATGTAGATGTTTTTCCCCAGTTGTGTTGTTGCTGTTATATATTAATTACTTACATACATCATCATTGCATTCATCATATGCCGATGCTCATGCAAACAACGCTCATGCAAGCCCTGAGAGTGCTTAGTCTGACTGTGCGCCACAATTATTACTGACATGTGCCACAATTCTGTCTGCGCCACAATTCTACGTAATGAACAAAGTGCACCAAGAAAATGGTGCACACTTACAGAGCAGTGTAGTGGGCACCATATTAATGAAGACCTGGCATCAGTTTAATCTAGTGCATGCTGCACACCCCACAGGTAAACTGCCATAGTTTTGATCAATGTGGGCAGTGCAGGATTCTTCTTTTCTTTTATGTCAGAGGTGACCTGCAGTACACAGAGCAATTATGTGTATAGGAAATTTGGCTAGGAAAGCCATTGGCCATCTGATCCTAATAAAGTATGTTAAACTTAATACCTTATAATTACTATTATAATTATTGATATTTGTTTATGTATGTGGGACTACAAAATGCAAGAATTGTACAGTTTCCCATTAACCCCTTCACTCCCCACATTCAAAAATCTGTAACTTTTTTATTTTTCCATGTACAGAGCTGTGTGATGGCTTATTTTCTGCGTAACACATTGTACTTCAAAATGGTGGTATTTAATATTCCATGCCATGTACTGGTAAGTGGGAAAAATATTCCAAATGCAGTGAAATTGGTAAAAAAAACGCATTTGTGCCGTATTCTTGTGGGCTTGGATTTTACGGATTTCACTGTGCGCCCCAAATGACATGTCTACTTTATTCTTTGGGTCGGTACGATTACGGGGATACCAAATTTGTATAGGTTTTATAATGTTTTCATACATTTACGAACTTTTGATAACTTTTTATAGTTTTTTTTTTTCTTAATGGCAAAAAAGTGCCATTTTCGACTTTGGGCGCGATTTTCCGTTCCGTGGTTAAACGCAGTGAAAAAACGTTATCATATTTTGATAGAGCGGCCATTTTCAGACGCGGCGATACTTAATGTGTTTATGATTTTTACTGTTTATTTATATTTATATCAGTTCTAGGGAAAGGGGGGTGATTTGAATATTTAGGTTTTTTTATTATAATTTTTTTTTAACTTTTTTTTTTTATTTTTATTTTTACTATTTTTCAGACTCCCTAGGGGACTTTAACCCTAGGGTGTCTGTATGATCCTATCATATACTGCCATACTACAGTATGGCAGTATCTCCATGCACCGGGACCCGACATGTGACGTACTATTACGTCACATGTCGGTAAGGGGTTAAATCCCTAAGAAGAGCTACTGTAGCAAAACAGTAACAATGGCTGTCTACTGAAAAGTTCTACAATTTTTCAATATACCTTCTAGATCTCTGCTTGCTGACATTCCACAGGAAGCTTCATTGTTTACTTCCTGTGAATTGAAAGCGGTCCATGGTCATGTGATGTCACACAGGTGCACAGCTCGTTACATCACAGAGAGTAATGAGATCTCTGTGTTTTAAGGAGTCATGTACCTGTTTGACATCACGTGACATGACCTTTGACTGTTTTTGTATCCACAGGAAGTGGACAATGAAACTTACTGTTGACAGATACAAGCAGAGATCTAGATAACAGTGAGTAACTGATGCAGAAAGAATATTGGAATACAGCGTTACACAAAAAATATCAATTATTTTCTGTAAGTTAACAACCCCTTTTGTGATAGTCTTCTAATATTTGATATCCATGGCCTTCTTCCTTCTAAAATCAACTTTTGATAATATGGGAATAAGCCTGTAAGGCTACTGGGGAGGTTCCTTCCTTCTTTCCAAATTATTGTTTGTGGGAGAAAAATAAGTGAAACCCATGGAGGCCCCTCCTTGCAATCTACAGGAGTTTAAGGTGTTGTCTCAAGTTTTTAGGTTATCCCCTATCAAATCAACTGACAATTCAACCTATTGCTTATATCTATGTGATATCCTGGTACGTGGACTGCAAGGAGATTCAAGAAATGTATTAAGACAATTTTATCAATTTTACTCTGGTGGTCTCTGTATATTGTATACTGCATAGCATCACTTCTTGCTTGAAATTGTAGGGAATTTACAAAATCAATACACATTGAATACACATGAAAAATGAATACAGATTTTTTTTTGTATTTTTATATTTCTAGTGTTACAAAACCATTGGTTCATAACAAATAGGGTTTAGGTGATTTTATAAAAGACTGTAAAAAAACCCATAAAAAACACAAACTTTGTCCACGTAAAAGATGCTTTAATTTGACTGAAAAGGTGGGCCCACGATCCCCTCCATAAATTAGGGTAAACCATGAAGTGATAAGCTTTTCAGCACCATATAGGGCCGTGACTGAGGTTACTCAATGATAAGGCACTAAGAGTTAGGTTAGAAAGGGCATATGCTTCTCTCTAAACCCCAAATAGTGTGCACACTGTGACCCCCATTCTCTAAGCTTGAAGGGGAGGAGGGGTGAAGGAATCACCAACTCATTGCAGGAGGGACCAATGGAGCATATGCTGGACATGATTTATATTGATCCATTGGTCCCTCCGGCAGTGGACAGGTGGGAAATGCAAAGCGGCCTGACCTGCAGGAGCTGCCTTATTATCAAATAATAATAATTATAATAATCAAAATATAAACCAGAGATACAGAGAAAGACAGGAAACAAGCAAATGTGACCCCCCACCCCATGACCGTACCATGTGATCTGCCCTTCTAAACCTCACCCAGTCAGAAACCCCCACCCTGCAGTGCTGTGATTAACCCCTTCTCTGCCTAAGACACTTGTAGAGCAATGATCTTCAGCTACAGGCATGTTGGGTGCAATAATTTGCCCCTTACAGCGAGAGACCTGCAAGCAGGTATTAACCCCTTACTAAGAACGCTGCAGGTATCTGGCAGAGCATAATCTATCTCTGCTAGATACCTGCAAAGAATCTTTCAGAGCAGTGATTAACCCTTCCATTACAGAAAACCAGCATAATACTATGTCTGCCGACCTGTAAAACACTGAAATCTGTGATAACTAATATCGGGTACAAATTACAGATACCGGCAGAAAACCCTGAGTTAAACCTTTCCATGTAATATTCAAAAGAATACAGAGGGTGGTATAAGGCAGAGAAGATATTTTAAATATGTGATGTATACAGGGTACTTTACAGGAGTTTACTGATACTGACCCCCCACACTTGTCCCCTATTTTCTCTTCAGAGATTCCTGCTCTGCACAACTTGCTAAACTATCTCCACTTTCTCTAGGTCACATATCATAGACAGTACTTTATATTCAACAAGACTAAAAATTACACACAGTTTTAAGTTTCAGTTTTTTCAGAATTTCTTTGGTCCCAAATGGTTCTAACTGTATTTCATGACTTACGTCTATTAAGAGGAGATCTTCTAGGTCACAACACAGCTGTGACAATAATCACTGATTAAAAAAGTCTCCCTTTTTCACTATTAATGTTTGCATTTTGGATATTCATCAATCTAACTTTGCCATTGGCATTATGCACAGAAGCCACAACCCCTTGGCATGTAGACATAAGCTCACATGGTCAGACAGGTTGCTCTCCCCCACTCACATTGTACTTTCCTGTACCCACCAAGAAAACAAGGCAGCTATTCATAATAATTCCCTCTTAGATAAGCTGTACATCTATGATGGGTTGCTGGTGGTTTTTGGAATAGTAAAAAAACACTATCTGTCAGAAATATTTAGTTGTATGTGCGTTTTCTGACCTTTGGAGGGTGTCCATCTCTGCTCTGAATTTTGCAAGTGATGGCTGTACTGAGAGCACTGCCTGACCAATAGCCAATCTAATATATATGTTCCCCTGCAATAACCGTTATGGGAGACATAGCTCCAATTTGACAGTGAAGGGGTTAAACATAGCAATGTCCACCGCACAGAAGCGGCAAAATTGGTGTAAACTGGTTCTCTCCCTTCTTCCCATCCCGGCATACTGCTCCCCATGATATCTGTGTGTGAGGGATGTGTGGGAGGGCAGGAGAGATTGTGATGGGGGGCAGGGTCCAGATCCATGAGGTCTCACACTTTGTCCAGTAAGGAACGCTGCCAATATAAAAGCCTTTTGGGGGTGCCATATTGTCGGAAGATCAAGACAGCCAGTCCAAGGAACAAGACACAAAGCAAAAGGAGGACAGGAATTACAACAGCTGCAGTGCTCACTCCTCCATTGTCTTCATCAACTTCAATGATTAGCACTTCTGTTTCTTCATCAGGGTCATCAGGTTGGCGGAAAGTGCTACAACCCATCATATCTTGCAGAACAGACCTTGGAAATCCGGATTCTGTCTTAAGTTGCTGGTTATTAAATTTCCAATATTTGTTACCCTTATAGAAATATGTGAAATCTGAAAAGAAACATACACAGTTTTAAACAAAGCAATGGAGACAAATACCATAAATTCAAATTTTTTTAACATTACAATATTTAAGGCACAATATAAAAAGAGGTTAAGGCTAAATGCCACCCTTTTATATCTATTTTATGACAATGAGGAATGAAAAAGAGGCCTAGAGTATATACAGGCATTCCGATGTCCCCCTCCCCCCTGGCAAGAAGGATCCACCTGATGAAACTCAACATGCCTTATCTTTTGCTAGAGAAGACATTGTATAGTCTTGAAATAAAATGGCACACTTAACCATTTTGAGTTTGGTCAGTTGTTTTTAGTTCTTACAGTCTTATCCTTACCTCCATCACTTCCCATGAATGCCCCTCGAATAGAGTCAGGGATTCCTTCCCATACTTTAATAGGTTTTGGGTAATCCGCATCAACTTCTCTCATCTCCTCATTAAACCTGTAATACCTGGATGAAACAATAAAACATAGAACATGTTAGTTAAAAAGGTTCATATTGTTATTTATGTTTTTAGAGTTTTTTATATGTCATTATTTACTTGGTTCCTCTGAAGAAGTAAGTCTTTCCATTGGGCATCCAGAAGAGTGCAGCATCAATCCTATCACTAGGTAATCCTCTACCCATCTCCTTCAATGACCTGGGATACCCAGGTTCAAGGATGGCTTCATCAAACACCCAATACTTGTCGCCTGAAAATATACAAATTATATGCAAAAATTAGAAAAGTGCAGTGGCACTCACCAAATCAGGTGAATCAACGTTAGTCTTTATTGTTCCATGTGGCAGTGCGGGCTGCATAACAATATTTATGTACAATGCAGAGAAGAAAACTGTTCTTTGAATAATTACCCTTGAAGAACACAAATTTTCCATCTTTTCTTTCATAAGCTGAGTTTATAGAATTTGGAAGTCCACGCCAGAATTGTCCAATGGGCAACGGGTATCCATCCATTACACGGTTATTTCGTACACGCCAAAACCATTTCTCCTAAAATGAATTGACTTAAATGAGTTTTATTTGCCTATTCCTATTATATATTTCACAAAGTCAATGGGAGAACTTATATTGCAAAATAATTCTAATTTTACTGAATCTAGAGAAAGACTGTGATATTGGGTAATATCCTCTACAGGAGTATTACCAGCTTTTTTTTTAAATCACTATCCACTATCTGTTTTTTTAACACAATGAGAGTAAAGGAGTTATTTTCATAGTCCTAATCTACTCCTAGAAGACAAGCCATCTGTCTGTTTAACACAATAAATTTAAATGAATCGCTTAAATTTAGCAGAAAAGCTACAAGGTAAGCAAGGAAATAAAGCAACAACAAGTAACTAATTGATTGTAGAAATGGAGAAATAGGGGGGAAAGATTTATCTTGATGATATTCTCGCCACTTATGCCATGGCAAATTTATCAAAAGTCACCAGCCTCTTAGTATATACACTGTCCGACAGTGCAGGACCTTGCGTGGAATTTCACTATACAACTGGCAACTAACTAATGTGCTGGTGCAGGGCAGGAATGCCACGTACCAGTCAACTTTGTGGCATGACCCACTACAGTGGGCAGGGAGGTGGCAAAAGGGGGAAACAGACTTTATCAAGACTTTACGCCATTACAAGCCCTAATGAATCTCTCCCATGGAGTAGATGACCTGTAGAGGAATAGATACAATAACTACCAACTCACCTTAAAGACAAACATTTCTCCCCTTAAAACAGCAATCGTATCAAAATTGCCTTGACAGATATCAGGTCCATAAGGTACTTTGGGATCATCAGGAACATTAGGATGATGTGGAGTTGGTCGAGGTGCCCGTGTTGGACGAGGTGCACGTGTTGGTGGTTCTCCATGGCCTAAAAGGGTTTCAAAATATACTCTTTTAAGTATCTGAAATGTCATCTAAATGTTACTTTCTATGTGAGCCTTTGTCTTATGCTCATAAGCCAAGCATTTATGAGATAATATATTTACTCACCACTTCCATAGAGCTGTTGAATACCTCTGCGGTCATCTTCTGGCAGCTGGAAGTTCTGAGTATCCATCCATTGATAAAATGGGGCCATAATGGCTGATGGGTCGTTAGAATGTTCTAGACCCAATGCATGACCCAGTTCATGGACAGCGACAAGAAACAAGTCGTTTCCTATTTAAAAAAAAAAAACACAAAAAATGTATCTAATGATCTCTCGTCTTGTTCTTTTAATGTCTTC
Source organism: Engystomops pustulosus (assembly GCA_019512145.1). Lineage (NCBI taxonomy): Eukaryota > Metazoa > Chordata > Amphibia > Anura > Leptodactylidae > Engystomops > Engystomops pustulosus. The sequence continues at coordinate 213,050,372 of CM033641.1, read as the reverse complement.
ACAGTGCAGACACCAATATTTGATTAAATGTGCACAATTCTGTCATTTCTTACCATCTAGATCATCATTCCTAGCTGTCCAGGGTTCAGCAGAATCAAAATGAGTGTCTCCGCCAATACCTGGTCCAGGAAAGTATGCATGAGCCAAAAAGCCACCTTCTCCATCAAAAGGTGTGCTATCTCCATGGAACCCCTCAGCAAAGAAAAGCATTATGTCAGCATGTTTAGCATGGCCATCTTGTATGTCCACATATCGAACCTCACGAAAACGCAGTGGGGTTACACTCTGCCACACTGCAAAAGCTCTCCGGATGGCTTCATATGTCTCATATTCACCAATTTTTGGAGTATAGTTCTGTATGCTAAGAGTAATAAATAAGTAAACCATTAAAAACAGGACAGAATTGAATTCTAAATAAATAAGGTAGCATACAATGTCACATACCAGAAAGTGAGGTCCCGATGTTGCCATTTCAGACCCTGAATGGCATATCTTTTTCGCCTAACATTTGCTTTGATCTCTGCGCCAAATTTGTCTGGCACACCACAACGTGGCTTCTTCATTGCCCTGAAAATTTAATTTTGAATTAGAAAATTAGGAAGTCGCTGCTGTAAACAAGTAAATATTGATGCCCCATAGATAAATGTGAATGGTTTATGACTTCTAATGCTGGTTCCTTTTTTACCCCTAATTTATTGGTGCTTTGATTTTCTTAAGGCTCCGCCATTACCTTCCTCTCTTGTCCTCCTTTTGCTTTCCTTTCTTTAGCATCTGTATTATTGTAACTCCCTGCTGCCCCTTATTTCCCAGAAAAGGTAGTTATCCCCATATGTTAAGCAGATATCCTGTGTTCTTGAGTTTCTATAAATTAGAACATATGGGTTTTTCTCCATTCCTTCTCTGACAACACAAATCCAATAGTGGCAGCAGATAGTATTGCATATTTAATGAGTCCGTTTAAAAAAACAAAAAAACACCATCAGTTCCAATACCTTTCTGTGTCACCATTCAACTTTCCCGTTACTGTCAGCCCATAGAACCTCTGCATAGCAGCAATTGCTTCAGTCATAGACTGTGGAGAGCGTAATGTGTGAGTACGAAGGTCTCCTGGAGGCAAATATCCATATTGTTGTAGCCAAGCCTGAAGATAGGGAAGAATGTAAAAAACATTAGACTTGTGTTTTCTAGTTATATCTATGCCAACATGATGTTATATAATCAAAAATTGAAGTTTAACTTGTGCAAGCAACATAGTGTGTAGAATAAAAAGAAATCATTAAAAATTTTGTAACTGTAACTAATTTGTAATATTAGGTTTGGACGGAGTCGGTTTGCACATTAAGATGATGACCCGAGACCCATATTGGGAATCAGTAAGGATTAAATAGTCTCCATACAATTAATGGACTGTTTCAGTACAGCACAATAAAGAATAGTTGATTAAATCTGTTGACTTTAACAGGATTTGCTGACCATTTGATGCACATGAATCCTCTACACTTTTCCCGAATAGATGGGGCTGGGAGGGTCAGCAGGATAGGCATGTTGTACATAATCCTGCCCAATCATTTACAGGTCAATTTACAGCCCAGGTACTTATACAAAGAAAATAAGAAATTACAGAATATTACATAGTCATATTAAATAATATGGAATGAGGGCCCTGCTAGAAAGAGCTAACAATCTAAATTGACCCCTCTTACTCATTTGTAAATGAGTCACTACTACAAATGGCTGTTTTTCTTTCTCCCAACAATAGTTGGCCAACCACTAGCTTCAGAAAAACTTATCAATAGTATATGTAAATAGTGAGAGGTACAGTTCAAACTAAAATTAATTTTCAGTGGAAAACACATCTAGTGAAGATCATCAAAGATTCAAAAAGATCCTTTAAAGTACAGAAGGATGCAACACCATGTACAGGCGGTGCCCTACTTAAGAACACCCGACTTACAGACGACTCCTAATTACAAGCGGATCTCTGGTAATTGGTGACTTACTGTACTTTAGCCTTAGGCTACAACAAACAGCTATAACAGTTATTAAAGGTGTCTGCAACTAAGCTTTAATGTTAATCCTGGTTCTTATGCCAATCCAACATTTTTCAAATCCAATTCTCACAGAGATCAAAAAAATTTGGCTGGGGTTACAATTATATATATACAGTTCCCACTTACATATAAATTTAACTAAAGAACTAACTTATAGAACCTATCTTTTACGTATCCCGGGGACTGCCTGTATAATCTTACAGGAGATTTTCTTCTAGCCGAGACTGTGCCGAGGCCATGAGCTAGTCGCACAAACTGAACGCGTCAACTGTAGTCACTTCCAATGGACATAGGTGGGGTAGTGTTCCCCTTTGTTGTCTGGAAAGCACACCCAGTAGTGTGCATGAGTCCCAAGTTTTAAAAAAAAGTTGATGTGTTTTTTAAAACATGCTTTCAATTATATAATATTGTTCAGGATTAGCAAAATATACTGATAAGATGCACGGCAATATAAACTTGTAGCATGCACATTCAGTAGAGCACTGGCAGAGCAGGAGTTAATCCTTACATCTGCAGAAATGCAGTCATCAAAGGGAGGGAGATACATTAAGAGCTGTTGGGGGATGTTCTCAGAAGGATAATGTATTTATCTCCCTTGAGACTCCACAAAATTGACACAGCTTCAAAGAGTGTGGGGGCAGGGAATGGTATGGTCCTGTGGGTACAGGAAAACAGTTTATCATTACAGGAAAACCTTTCATATATATGGCTGGGAGGGGAAAGTAGGAATTGTGAGAAGGGAGAGGAATCTGTTGTTAAAAACTAAAAGCTCCCGAGCATCCGCCTCACATGATGAGTTACGAAAACTGGACTTTTTTTTTTTAGTTAAAAGTTAAATTAAACTTTTACGCAATCAGAACAGACACAAAAATAACTCTGAAAAACAACTCATCCAAAACAATTCCCCTTATGTGACAGATCACAAAGCCACAAAGTCTCAAACATAGAATGTCTTTCTATTATTAGAGCAGATCAGCAGATCCTAGAAAACTGTCTACATATGAATATCCATAGGATGATATACATATTTCATAATACTCATGCTATTTCCCCATCGAAGTGGTGTGACAGTCTACTAATTTAAAAAGGAAATTGAAAAAGGACTGAGATTGTTGTATTTTTGCTATTGTCTCCAATAAGAAAATAAGTCATGACTCCAATGCCTCTGGTAGTTTTAGAGGGGGAGAATGGGTTCATAGCCAAAACTGGTTGGAACATTCAACAGCCATCTGTATAAAGCTAATAAGATGGACGTTTATTTATTTCCTATAACTTGTTTTACTATTGAAACCCAATATGAAAAATAAAAGAGGAAACAATAGAAAAGGTGATCATACATATATAGCTGTCAGCAAACCATTAAAGCGCCCATTCTACTGCCATACACTGTATACTGTACAGTAGCATTGCAGTATATGGTAGGAACACGTTGGCTCAGTGGTTAGCACTACAGTCTTGCAGGGCTGGAGTCCTGGGTTCAGGTCCCACCCGGGTCTACATCTGCAAAGAGTTTGTATGTTCTCCTCGTGTTTGTATGGGTTTCCTCCCAGTAGTCCGGTTTCCTCCCATACTCCAAAACATACTGGTAGGTTGTTTAGATTGTGAGCCGTATGGGGACAGAGACCAATTTGACAAGCTTTGTGCAGCGCTGCGTAATCTGTAGGCGCTATATTCAGACCATCTAGGGATAGAGTTCCTTAGAGGGTCTAAAAAATAGTAAAATAAGAAAATAAGAAGAAAAGGTAGAAAATAATATAAACTATTTTCCCTAGAACTGATATAAAACTCAATAAACAGTAAAAATTACAAATGTTAGGTAGTGCTGAGTCCAAAAATGCCCGTTCTATCAAAATATAAAAACAGTTATTGCCGGCGGCGAACCTCACAATGGAAAATAGCCCCCATATGTCCGAAAAGTGACTTTTACACAAATTTACATCACTTAAAAAAAGTGATCAAAAGGTTGCACAGTCCTCAAAATGATGGCAATGGAAATGTCATTTCATTTTGCAAAAATGATGTGTTATACAGCAATGTACTCTGAAACTGACCTCACAGTGTCAGTGTTTTCACACTTTAGTGGTTCACTATTGCACCAAACCCTTCCTCCAGTCCCTAGTTGACGTATCCAACTGTGCCACAATTGTTGGCAATGGCATGACCACTGAGGTAATAGTAATAACAGTAATGTTACTTCTGCATGTTCCTTTTTTTCGCTATGGTGATGGCTAACACTTTTGGCCCATCCTTAGGGCTCATTCACACGCGGGATGCCCGCTGCTGGAGGGGAAGAGGTGACCCCTCCTCCCTCCATAGAAAACAGCGGTGCACAGCCGCACACTCGCCGAAAGATAGAGCTCTTTCTTTTTGCGGTGTGTGGCCCGGATCCCCGCCGTGCCACTATTGCCGTCTATGGGGACATACATATACGTCCAAGCAGACGGCCATGTAAATTTACCCTTAGACATCAACATTTGAAATCAGGAGACAGAGGGAGGTAAGTAGCATTTTTTATATTTTCCCTGCTGTGGGTACTATTACAATTAGATTCATGTCTATTGGCTAAACAGCCACGTATAGGACAACCTAAATCTACTTTCTCTATAATCAACTTTTAAAAGTATGCTACCCTAGCCCCTCTGTGACCTTACTTTAAAAGCTGTTACACTGTTGCCCCCCTGCTTCCTTAGCACAATTGCAACATTCTGAATAAGCAAAGCAAAAAAAATATTTGGGGTTTTTTATCATTATGTTTCCTTTGCTATTCAATGACCAGAAAAGGTCAGTGTACTACATGACTCCACTGTGGATAACTGTGGATAACTAGACAAGAATGTACAGTGAGTATAACATAGAGAATGTCAATGCATATCCAGGCTAGCAATGTCTAGCACTGGTATCTCTCCCAACATTTTCCAAAGTGATGGAGAGAAAAGTCTCAACGTAGTTGCATTGAGACTTCTCACTGCTAAAACGTCTCACAGGACAATATACACCTCTTCATTAATATGGCGTAAACTTAGAACTACTGCTAGTGCAACGCCGTGCAACACAGTGCAAAGCCAGATTCATGACTTGAGACTTTTGCAAAAAGTCTCTTAAAAAGTCACAGAAAAAGTCTCAAAGTTACTCTGGTTCCTGCTAGTGTATGTGCTGAGACGTTTTATGCATTTTGTGACTTTTTGAAAATGACAGAAAATAGACCATAAGAAAATTTATTAAAGGGCCAAAGCCACTTTAATGAACCTGATGGGCAGTGGAGCTCCAAAAACAGACATAGAAGAAGACAACCTTATGATAAATAACCCCCTTAGTGTAATAGATCTAATTTATGCTTTAATGCCAATTATATACATAGAAATTAAAGGACATCTACCAGCAGGATTGAAGACTGCATGCAAATGAGCCTGAGGGGCTCCAGCCTCCATTAACACCTATGGAGCCTGGAGCCCCCCCGATTTATTTGCATGCAATCCTTCATCCTGGTGGTAGATGCCCTCTAAAACAGTTAAACAGGCATACAGATAGGACAGCCAAAAATATGCCTCTACATTGCAAATCATTTTACAGTTATATAGTAAGGCTGTGTCAATGCCCCTATATATATTTTATATATAGGCGTTTTTCATGTTTTACTACCTCACAACCTTGGAATTAAACAAGCTGGTCAGTGAGGGTCCAACAACTCAAGCATGAATCTTGCCACTCCATTCAATAGTATGGAAGTGTCAGAAATTGCCAAGCACTTCACTGCACTACCTGTCATTCACTGTCTTTGTAAATGCTGGAGGTAGCCATGCTCTCCCGTATTATTGAACGGAGTGGAAGAACACATGCTTGACAGGTCACTCCACCCACTGAAAAGAATGGGATCACCCCCAAAATCCACCAGATAACTGGTACTAGTGATCTTTGGATGTCCCTGCAGTCACACCCTCACCGATCAGCTTGTTATCCCCTATCCCGTGGACAGCATTCACAGGATTTACATCTTGTCCTGTTTCTACAGTTAGGTGCTCTTAAAACACATCTTTTTAGGCAAGCCTATCATATTCGCTAACTGCATGAAATGTCAACTCTCTCTTTACTAATCTATCCAATGTCCTCCTCCCGACGCTTATCCGGCAAACACCAGATACCAAGCTCCAGGCTTCTCCACAGTCTCTTTCACTTTGGACTTTGTATATAAGATGGCGGCTCATGGCTGGTTCAAGCAGCAGAATTTTTTATCAATTTATTTTATACTGTTATAAAAGGATGGCTGGACCATTATACAAGCTCTTATAACTCTTGTGTCACCCCCTTCATCCTCATAGTCTGTAAGCTCTTGTGAGCAAGACCCTGACTACTATTGTTCCATAAGAATGTTTGTACTGTGTAATGTAATATTATATTGTATATGTCCCCTATGATTTGGCGCTATATAAATAAAGATTATTGTTAGGTGGGGTGAGTAACTCTTGTATCATGCAGATGTAAAGAGGAGAAGCTACAACATAAATGTGTAAAGAACCTTACAAGCAGAGACTTGTTCGGAATCTTATGCACCGACGAGATGAAGTAGTAAACACTATGCTAACAGAAACTGTATTATCTCTGCTATCACAATAATAAACCCTCAACTATTAACATACTCAAGCCTTGTATGTATCAGGTCATAACCATTAGGTAACTGCTAGCCAAGAAGCATATAACACCACTGATATCTCCCCTTCCTTAACATAGACATGTTGTTCAGTTAAACAGGCCTGCTTACTGCAAGATGCACCTAGACTTCCATAGATTTCCGTACTCTATTTAGCAAGGTAAAATTACTGGCACATTCCACTGTAAAACCTGATGTAAACCACCCAACATCACCTCAAGATTATAAAACAGTTATGTTAACCATGGTCGGCTTTCCCTGCCACGTGCAGACTTAACCAAAAAGACAGACTCCATAATAAATTATATTTGGCCCAATATAAATATTCAATAGAACACTGGAGCAGCCATTGGGACAGCTCTTTGGGACAGTTCTATGTCTATTTTTTGAGCTCAGGTGCCATCAGATTCAATAAAGTGCCATTGGCCATTTAATAAATGTTCTTATAGTCTATTTTCTGTCTGGGGTTTTTTTTTTCAAAAAGTCTCAAGTCCAAAAAAGTCTCGATATGCATAAAAAGTGTGACTGGAGTGAATATGAGACTTTTTATGAGACTTTTTCCATAAAAAAGAAGGATTTGTATGTTAACGCCAGATTCATGAAGAGATGTATATAGTCCTGTGATGCTTTTAGCATCAGGAAAACCAATGATAAATAACCCTTAATCTGTCCAATGCAAAATAAAATGTATTTAGATTTTAAAAAAGGTTTAGTAAGTATTATAGACTTTTCTAAACATGGGCACTAAACACCCAGCTTCATTTTTTTTTGCTTTTGTTTGACAATTTTATTGTGTTATATGCCCTTATTATTGTGTTCCACTTACTATATTTAATGTGTTTATAAGCATACTTATATTGGTGTCATCACAATACTACTGTTCTTAGTGCCAAAACGCCTTCAAGGTAAATTTTTACCAACATGACAATATTCTACTGGGAATGTATCCAGGGAAAATACTCAGTCTTTGAATGGGTGTAGAAATGAGTCATTTTTGTTAAAAGAACAGAAAACGAAAAACAAAACCTACACATACCTTGCCTCATACACATCAAAGTTTATAAAAACAGACAGAATATAACTAAACTGGGCAGAAAGAAATAATGCCTAGTTGAGCATTAGTATGTACTCCACTGACATTAGGAAAAAAATTTGGATGCTAACTGGATCTCTGTATGGTTTATCTAATTGCAGTGGAGGTTCCAAGGATGAATTGACACCATTGAACATTTGCCTTAGTAATAAATGGTGGATAACAGTGCTCAGAAAGATCATCAAATTTAGGGTTCATGTAAAATAGAATAAAAATAAGGGGTGACCTAATAACTATTTATAAATAAAAATCATAAGTTAAAAATGTGATATTTCGCCTGATCTATTTCTATCCAAGATAACAGGAAAACTATCTCTATGTTGACATAAAGAAGGTTTCTACACCAAAACAGAGGGAGGTTATTTACTGTAAGAATGAAACTCCACTAGATGAAATTGTCATGGGGAATTTTAGAAAAGCCCATGAAATACCTTTTTGGTTGTAACAATGTGATAGGTTATAGTTAATAGAGCTCCAAAGATGGGTCATTTATCCAAGAAATCACAATGAGGAACGCATTTTCCCCTACAATGAGGATGAATTGGCTTCTGCCTCACTTAATTTTTGCCTTCCTCTGCATCAGTATTGTAGGGAAACACTTTGAACTGGATATACCGTAGTTTATCTTTTTGGATGAAGTTTATCCTTTTTTACAACCTAGTCCTAACTTAACCTCCATTCAATTCACTGAAATATTTTTATTGCAGACCATTACGAAAAACAAGATCAGAAGCAACATGAGAGCTCTGTGAGGTATGTAGCTAGTATGTTACCTCAGGCAGGATAGCAGCATATATTGATTCATGAATGTGGGGCTACTCATACAGTAAGAATCTATGACACAGAGTGGAGTAGAAGAAGATGACTTTTTATGGTATTTTTAATCCATTAACATGCTTTGCTAAAAACACAGACATCTTAAACTTTCCAGACCCAAAAATTTGCTTTACAGAAAAAAAAGGTCACATAGTTCATGTAGAGGTTCATGTGATCCTCAATATCTCCATTTTCTGACATTATGGGAATATAAATCCTAAAAGATGAAAGTGTTCCAAAATGGTCCCTTTTGATTTTTAGGCATTGAGTAAAAAAATAAGTATTTAAGTTTATTTTTTTCTTTTTATGTAAAATGACTTAAAGAAAGGTCAATTTGAAACCCTAGACCACATGTTCATGAGGACCTGTAGTTGGTTTAGGGCCCCATATCGATCTGACAGGTCTTCTTTTACCACAAAAAAGAACTGATTTTTGCACTGGCTAATTAGTTGAAATTCTGCTTCAATATGTATTACAACTTAGGCTGCATTCACACTACCGCAAGGGGGACGTATATATGGCTGACGTATATACGGCCGATATACGTCCCCCATAGACGACAATGGATGCGCGGCGCCCTACAGGAGCGGTACGGTGCCGCACACGTGTCAAATTTTTGTCCTATTTTTTCAGGGCATACGGCGCCGTGCGCCATATATCCCTATGGAGAGGGGCGGGGGTGAGCAGCGCTCTCCCCCTCCTCCTCTCCCCGCACGCTGCCGTGTGCCCGCCGTGCTATGGTACGGCGGGCACCGGTCGTGTGAATCCAGCCTTAACATGATATTTTTCTTCATGTATTTCAAGGTTATGTATCTAATGACTATGATATTACATTGTAAATTTATAGCATATGTATGTATCAATAATCCCTGTACACAATGTTACAACTATTAAAGGCTATGTACTGAGGAGTAACTTGAGGCTGATGTGCCTCAATGCAAAATCTGGACCAGGCACCCAACTGTTATACAGTGGGGAAAAATAGTATTTAGTCGGCCACCAATTATGCAAGTTCTCCCATTTAAAAAGATGTGAGAGACCTGTAATTGGCATCAACTCTAAAAGACAAAATGTGGAAACAAAGCCAGAAAATTAATTTTTAAAGAATTTATTTGCAGATTATGGTGGAAAATTAGTATTTGGCCTGCAAGATTTCTGGCTCTGTAACTTTTCTTTATGAGGCTCCTCTGTCCCCCAATCATTACCTGCAGTAATGGCTCCTATTCCAACTTATTTTCAGTATAAAAGACACCTGCCAACAACTTCAAACAGTCACACACCAAACTCCTCTATGGTAAAGACCAAAGAAACATAACTGCAGACCTGCACCAGGCTAGAAAGACTTAATCTGCAATAAGCAAGCAGCTAGTGTGAAGAAATTAACTGTGGAAATGGAAGACATACAAGACCACTGATAATCTCCCTGGATCAGGGGCTCCACGCAAGATCTAACCACATGGGGTCAAAATTATCACAAAAATGGTAAACAAAAATCTCATTTGGATGGTCCAGAAGAGTATTTGGAGAATGTCACATGATCAGATGAAACCAAAGTAGAACTGTTTGGTAGAAATGCTGAGTTGCATCCAAAGAACACCATACCTACTGTATGGGGGTGGCAACATCATGCTATAGGGCTGTTTCTCTGCAGAGGGACCAGGACAGCTGATCCGTGTGTAAAAGAATGGGGCCAGATATCGTGACATATTGATAGCAAACCTCCTTCCATCGGCAAAGGCATGGAAGATGAGACGTGGCGGGGTCTTCCAGCACGACAATGATCCCAAGCACTCTACCAGACCAAAGAAGGAGTGGCTACGTAAGACGCATTTCAAGGTCCGGGAGTGGCCAAGCCAGTCTCCAGATCTCAAACCTATGGAGGAATGGGCCAACATACCAGCAACAGTGTGTGCCAACCTTGTGAAGACTTACAGGAAAAACATTTGACCGCTGTCATTGCCAACAATGTATATATAATAATGTATTGAGATAAACTTTTGTTATTGGCTAAATACTTATTTTCCACCATAATTTGCAAATAAATTATTTCAAAATCAGTCAATGTGATGTTTTGGATTTGACAGGCCTCTTCCATCTTTTTAAGTGGGAGAACTTGCACAATTGGTGGCTGACTAAATACTTTTTTCCCCTACTGTATATTGTTTTTGGTATATTGTATATTGTTTACACCACAAGGCCTGCAGGCCAAATCTGACCTATGACCTGGTGTTATCCTGTCCTTTCCCCCTGTCCTGTGCGATAGGAGCCCAGCATAAGGGTAGGAAACTCAGATACTCATGTTTCCCAGTTCCCCTGAAGAAGTAGCAGTCTTCTTTCTTCTACCTGTGTGTGACAGCTGTAGCGCCAGCTCTGACGCTGACAGATGTGATCACATCAATACATCTGCTGGCTTCAAAGCTGGAGCATACAGATGCACACAGTAATAAAGAAAAAGAGGACTGCTGCTTGTTTGGCGGAGCGTGAAAAGGTTAGTAAATGTGGGGGCCCTTTGGCTGCTGTGGGGGCAATCTATGAGGGCATCCTGGCTGCTGTGAGGGATACTCTGTGGGGACACTCTGGCTGCTGTGGGGACACTCTGGCTGCAGTGTAGGGGCAATCAGGCTGCTGTGGGCGGGACAACCATGAGGCTGATGTGGCCCCTGGTGAAAATAAGTTTGACACCTCTGCTCTACATGAACCACTAAGGCCCCTGGGCCTGGGTGCACCCTCTAAAGTTACACCCTTGGTTGTGTAGTAAAAGTTCAGTTATAGCCAAAAGCTCAATATCCCTCACTGTACTGACAGCCCTGCCCCATGTTCTGTATGTAATCATCACATCTGTTTCAGATACATTCAGTAGAGGATACAGTAACACCTTAACATTCTAACTAATAAGAGAAGATTGCACCAATATTTGTTCCTAATTCCTTCCTGCTTGTATGATTGCCACCCCAATGAAACATTTATCATGAACATGTAATAAAACACAATTAACATGTGTCAATGTAGATTTTGTTTTACTTTAAACAGATACTTTCTACAGAAGCTTGTGCTCCATGTTGGTGAACCACTTTTGAAAATGTATGGTGCCCAGAGTTCTCAATAATAGTTATATTTCAGGAGCTCCAATACTGACCATAAACCTTATTTGTGACAGCCCTGTAACCTGCCAACATTCCATTTGTCACAATGATCATTCAAAACAGATGGCAAAAAAGTAGGGTTTATGAAAATTCTGCCCCAAAGTGTAATTATATGGATGTATAGGAATGGGGCTTAGATGTTGTAATTTTTTATATTGACCTGTTTGAAAAATTCTTACTCATAATAGAGTACATAAAAGGAATATTATTACTTTCTTGAAATGAACTTGATTCTACTTGTTGAATTAAATGTAGAAATCAGTCAACACAATAACTACAATCTATTCTCACAGTGTTTCTCTCGGAATGTTGCATGAACAAACAGGTCTGGACAGATGCAGCCTTTTCATTACAAGAGATAACACATCACGACACAGGCAATGTTTTGTTGCAAAAAAATGGTGTAGGTAGTTTTGAAAACATGCGGTGCCTGGAGCATGGACTTGCAGTAAACCAGCAGTAAAAAAGTCTGAAGTGTATATGAAGTTTATAGTGTGTGCTTAGTGAGCAGAATGGGTTAACAGCTTCCCTGCTGTTAAGATAGTGTCTGGGACTCCTCTCTAAAGGAGTAGGAGTGAAGAGAGTGGAGAGATTACATATTTCACTTTGCAGCCCAAATGACGCCCAAATCCTCTTTATTCCATGGCTTTGTGTGATCCCAGAGATACAAAATTTATTTAGTTTTTGTTTTATTTTTTATATCTTCAAAAAAGAAAAATTTTTAAAGGTGCTTAAGGTATTTTTTTCCTGGACCATCTGACATTTTAATTGATACCATTTTGGGAACTATATAACTATTTGATCACTTTTTATTTAGCAGCAATCATCAATAAGCAGTTAAAAGAGTACTTCAGCCTTTCATCAATGAAATGGGATCTCTCTATGTCCAGTTATGGGTGGTCAGGAATATGGGTACAGATAAGTAGGTGGTCAATGGTGATATAATATTTCATTAATAAGAAAACAACTGCCAAAAAGGTACCAAAAAGTATACAACGACAACCTCAATACCCTTGTTATTGACCACTGACACTGGAACAATGGAAAAGGTACCATGAGTGAGTACACCCTCTGGGAGAATATGGTGACAGACCCCTCCTCCTATACAATACAGAAACAGCTACTGCCAGTGGAGTCAGTTATTGTTGGCAGCTAGGGCCACATCTGCCATGAGGCAAAATGAGAATCTCATCTCAGATGGCAGATGCCCGAGCTCTGATGGTGGTGGCAGCCTGGGTGTAATGTGTGTGTAATGTGGCTGTGTGTATAATGTGGGCAGATATGATGAATCTGTTTCTTTAAGAACACAGAAGTGATATATATACAGAGCAGCGCAGACCTGTTTGGCTGCGCCGCTCTGTTGCTCTGGAGGACCCATCACACCGCCTGCGTCCCGGCACAGAGCATTTGGCAGGAGACGTGATGGGGACACTAGCAGATGCATAAGAGCGATGCTGGAAGTACGTGATTTATTATTTTTATTTCTTCAAGTATACTGGGGGAGGCTGTGTATACTAGCCGAGTGGGGGGCCCTGTGCATACTGGGGGGCTGTGCATACTTGAGGGGAGGAGTGTGCATACTGGGGGGGTGCATACTGGGGGGGAGTGTGCATACTGGCTGTGTTCACTGGGGAGGTGTGGCTCTGTATAGTGTTTCTGGGGATCTGTATATGGGGGCTGGATTTTAATTAAAGGGCATCTACCACCACGATGAAGGATTGTATGCAAATGAGCCTGAGGGGCTCCATAGGTGTTAATGAAGCCTGGAGCAGCTCAGGGTTGTTTGCATACATTCTTCATCCTGGTGGTAGATGTCCTTTAAACTGGGTGGCCTTATATGGAGTACTGTATATAACTTACTTTGGGGGTATGCATTTGGGGGCTGTTATAAATAAATTAGGGGAACTGTATATAAATACATATAACGGGGGTGTGTATAAATTAGCTGGGTGCTGTAATTCAGGGCGTGTGGTATTTATAATTCTGGGTGCTGTGCAATGTGTAATTTATGTAAAGGATGTTTTATGTAGGAAATAATGAATGATATGCATTTAGGAACACAATCCATTATACTGTATGTGTTATTTTAGAAGCGCCGTGTGGAGTTGTGGAGATTCATGGAGCGGAAATTTGATTGTGAATTCAGCAGAGATAAACCATGCCCAAAAAGAAGTCCCCTTCCTGATGGAGCAGATCATCACCTGTAGCGTACTAGATACTAGATGTCACTAATGTCTGTGTTCCTGACTGATAACTAGTGTGTAAGGTAGCATCTTTCAATTTTCGCCTCAGGCAGCAAAAAGTATAGAAGCAGCCCTGTTGGCAGCTATCTTAAAACGTACATTCAATCATGTATTTATAAATGTAGTGCAATATTATATACATATACATATATATATAGGGGCATATCTATCAGGCCCTGAAATAATCGCAAATGCTAGTCTATTGCTAGCATTAGCGACTATTTAGCCCTCTCCGCCACCTTCACGCCAGTGGGGCGTGAATGGGCGTGACTGGGCCGGCGCACTCGCTGCCGCCGGCGACTTTTAAGACTTTATTGCCCCTGCCTGGCGTAGAATAAAACACCTCCGCCTCTTGATGTACGCAGCTGCGAACGCCAGCGTATGATAAATGTCCCCCACACTCTCTATACAAATACAACATTTCCTTTGATGTCATTTCATCTTCCTAGGATTTCAGAAAGTTTGGATTTCTATGTGGCACATGTTTTAGCCTGATATGGTCGACTGATAAGGTTTATAATGCAACTAGATCACACATTTCTATGTGTATTTTGGCTGATAATACTGTTCATCCCATTGCAAGAGCTGTATGTTCATATTTTCCAGGGAGGAGGAACAAAACATATTAATGTTTTGCTTGGATAATGGGACTTGGAGTTCAATCTTAAAGGGAACCTGTCATGGCATTTTGGGACTCAAAGGCAAGTGCTGAACTCGTCGAAACGTATATATACTAAGAGATAAGTCTGATGTAGAAGCAATTTGGTTCAGTATTCCACAGGTTGACATGGAGATGTAATTGGTTAAGTGTCCTAAATAGTCCTGACTAGAGTTTCCTGGGGCATTTAAGCTAATGGGGCACATTTACTAAGGGTCTGCGGACCGCATTTTTCCATTTTAAGCAGCATTTAACTGGGGATTTTGGCGCAATCGCGACGACTTTCATGTGACACAAATCCGGTTGTGGCCTTCGAACAACCTCACTTATTCCGTCTAATTCAAAATTGTGTTGCAAGCCATGCACTTACATGCACCGGCAGGAAGATGGTGAACTCCGGCGGACCTGAGCGTTGAAGCGACACATGCAAGAAATTGGACGCATAAGCTTAGTGAATCGTGGCAGCTCCTCGTCGGACACGGGGACAATGGGGATCGCGCAAAACGGGTAAGTTAATGTGCCCCCATGTGTGCTTGCGACACAAACATCAACTGGAGATGACGTTGTAGAAAGCGACAATCCCCACAATGGTGTCGCCCTGCATTTGCAACCCTTTTTCCATAAATACAAGGGCGTAAGAAGTTAAAAGAAGAACAGATCCTGCCAGAGGGGGACACACCTGCTTGTAAGTGTTCTTGGCCTGCAATCCTTGATCCTGATGGTAGATGTCCTTTAATCACCTGATGTTTATTGACTATTTAAGATGAAGATAAAGCAAAATCATTCTGGGTTCCATTTCCTCCAGAGGCTACCGGAGGTGACATGTGCTCTTTGGGATAATATCTAGGCTTGAGGCTATTGTCTAAAGCATAAACACTAAACTAATAAAAGGAATTGTAGATGTAAAAGTACAGATCATGATCAGTTTATTGAGATGAATGACATTTTAGGACAATTTATTTCTTAGATCTCATTATAATAACCATTCCAATATTCAATGTCTTAATCATATCTGGAGGATCCATATAAAGGATCTATAGTAGGATGAATGAATATACCGATTGCCCCCATATTATCAATAACAACTCCTGTTTATATGCCCACCTAAAAGATTCAGTGGCTGCCAAACTGTGGGTAAACTGAGGTATTTCTCACAAATCTATGTTAAGTGAAAATTGGTGAGTGGGGATCCAGCCATGTGCATTTACCATCTAACCCAGCAAACACAAGGCTCTTAGTTACATTTTGATCAAATTGCATGAGCCCACTAACATCTTCTTGGTGACCTTGTACAATCTGTAATGCAACTAAGAACCTGGATTTCAATTTATTAATGTAGCTTAGCTTAATGTAGCATTAGATTATTGCGCAATGTATGGATGTGCGGTCCAGATCTTCCTCTCCTATGATGGTAAACCCAGCTTTAGCGTGCGAGAATATACAGCTTGGAGTGGCCATAAATCACAAGGTTACCCATTCATATAAATTGGTGCCATATACAAGGAACCTCTTGAGTTTGTATAAAGCTGCCAGTACCAATGTAATAGTTTTATAAACATGTCCTTATGTTAATATTCAGTACCTGCATCATGTTAAATATTAACTTGATTTCCACAAGCAAAACATTTGCCACTTCTAGTGATTATTCCACTTGGCTGAATAATCACAGAGGCTCTACCTAAAAGACCCAGTGTAGCTTGACTAAAGACCTTGAGGCATGTGTAAGTCATCACGCATGCGCTGTTGTCTGCTAGTTGTCAGCATGTGCAGTGAGCACTTATATTGACCTGACAAAGAAATGGACATTGTATAATGGCATGATAGCTTCTCCACTGACCATTCATGTGCCGTTCTTAATATTTAAAATGAAGGGAGCTGAATGTGGAGGGGATAAGCAACTCTGTTCTCACGTTGTCATGTCCCAGTCCTGTATAGGGACAAATATAGGTACATGTGACTGTTTTATACTATATCTATACAGTCATAGCTTTGGTGTGCGCTTGAAATCCTTGTCTGAACCAGTGGCTCAACCAAATCTGTTTTATATGGTGTCTTCTTTTTTATTGTTATCGTGAGTCATCAGTACTGATGTGAAGCTTTTGTAACTTATGAACTGGTTAAGACTTTACTGCTGAATCCAAACATTTCTGTGATTTGCACTATAATTTGCTTAGTAGGGGAAATGAGGATAATGTAGGCATACCCTTTATGGCTTGCTGACCCACTTTTATATTCCCACCCATATATTGAAAACATCTGGATTCCTTTTAGATTAACACAATGAAATTGGATAGTTAGTGGAATATATGTATTCTTCTTTTGTCTTATGAAACCATTGATACATGTACAGTTTCAGGTCAGGAAGCTTTCCACATATTTGTATTTAGCTTTTAAGGACTGCTCAACATTATTCTTTGGATGGATCTTATTTTATTTTACTAATGATCATTGCTGTCACTCATAGGGCTCATAATACAGTCAGTTTAAAACAAGCTACTGTCCTACTATGACAATAAAGTACTATGACTACTGGATAAAAAACATTGTTTACATTGTTTAATAAATGATAGCATTTGCTTTTGTCTATTTCAATTGATTTAGCAAGTTCCCCTGGTAACTGTAACATAAGCCTTTGATTTATGAACAATCCCTTTGCCAATAACATTAGGCCAGCACAATGCAGATGTGGTTAAGTAGTCATTGGATACACAGATGATTGTGCCTGCCAGGAATTCGAGTATAGGTGAGGAGAGGGGGAGAAGTCATGGTTTACAAAAAATCCAGATCTGCACAAAATGGTGGACAGCATGGTCACAACTTATATGTAACACTAAATACTTTACTCAATCATTGGCCTTGAGTGAAATAGATGCATACATATACATTTTAGGAGAACAGTCTACTACTGCAGCTCATTTCAGATTGTTACTGAAACAATTCAAAGCAAATCTTAAAACTGTGCAAGTCTTTGTGTGAATCTGGACTAGAGCTACATCTGGGACTTAACCCTATGTGTGACAATTCCTTGCACCATTACAGTGAAAACATATTTCCTAGGTTTTTGCTTTTGCTCTAAAATGTTATATACTTTTTGGAACTAATTGAAAGCAATAAATTATCTTATATAAGAAGCAAAATTACTAACAAGTTTCCATGTCTGATAAATTTAGTAAATGAGCAGTTGTGATAGCCATTGTTAGGCTTTAAATAAATAAAGCTAATATATTTTAGATCTTTATTTTGGATATGCTATATGCTTCTGAATAATTCATGAACATAAATCACTTTATTTTTGCATGGTAGTTACTTTACTTTCTTTACTGCTCTGAAGCATCATTTCTATAGACTGTCTTTGAAATAAATTGATTTATTTGGAAAATCAGACAACATTGCTGCATTCACAAGACACATAGCTAGTTGTTAAGCTTCATGTCTCTGGTTAGCTAGGACAAGGAGACCAAAGAAATCTGTCTGTTCAATGGAAGATCCTCCAAGTGGCCTCTCTCCCCCACCTCCTCCTCCCACAATGACTCTCCTCATTCAGTCTTCTGGCTCTGATTTTCACCCCTTCTTCTCTGGTCCATTTTACTTAAAACACATTTTCCAAACAGTTTTTTCTAAAGAACGGGTGAATATAAATGAAATCTTTGTGGACTGCACCAAAAGGCGGCAAACTAGAAACCCACAGATTTGTTGAGTTAATTGACGAATATTAAAGTTTTTCTTTCAAGAAAATCTTTCTTGGAGCAAGCAGAAGAAATGACACTCAAGTGTAGACATTAATCCATACCTTTTTTTCCATATCTTTTCTATCAATTAAAAACCAGGCACATCTTACTTCCCCCCTCCTATTTCACAGTAATTCAGGGTCTCTCCCTTTCACTTCTCTCCCCAAACATTGAATCTTTTCCAGGGAGCACATTTCCAGATTTTAACAGGATTCATGTGTGACCTCAGATTCCAAGGAGAGCCCAGAAATGACTTCTCCAGGAAAAAAGGAGGGAGGGAGAAAATGCAGCAGGCTTCAAGGGAGTCATCAAAAAGCTTCAATGCATTCTATTTTATATTTTTTTAAAGAAATATAGAAAATTGGATATCATATATATATGCAAACGCAAAACTCACCTCTGGGCTGAACTTGGCGAGGGTGAAAGTGCATACCGAACACAGCAAGAGCCATATCCAGATTGTGCTTAGAGAGTCCATTCTTAGAAATGGATCTGCAGTCAGTCTTTCACTCAGTTAGAGGTGGGAAGTTCGGCAAGTATGGAATATTGGGATTTTCTCCTGTGATTTCCCACCTCCACTCAGTGCCTGTTACTGGTGGTCTCTTTGTCAGTCACAGGGCGTTGTCCTCTAGCCGTCATCTAATCTTCTACTTCTCCATGAACTCTGATGTCCTCTTCTGCACCTTTTTGTTTCCCAGCCTGATGTCCCTCTTTCCAACAATCTCTTTACCAACTGTGTCCTGCCTCTGACTTGCAGACGTGGTCTTTACTCCCACATTTTGTAGTTACTGGAAAATGTGATGATGTACACCCCCTAGTGAACAAATGGGATATTACGTTGGAGCTATAAAAAGATGCTCTATTTTCTGCCTAGTAAACTGTTAGGATGTAGTTTATCAATTAAGTAAGTTGCTCAATAATGTCAATACCCAAACAATACTCTAAGGATTCTTATCAGGGCTCATGTTAAATCTTAATTGCATACATTAGTTAATTTATTCTGAAATAGAAATGCACATATAATCTAATTTATTATTTTAAAAAATACAAACACATTTCTTTTACATTTATGTAGTAGTTACAGATGCAATTATCCCCAATTAATTGCATATACATGCAGTTTTACATAAGCATTATTTATTTTCTCTAGATCGATTTCATCTGAATGAATCCAACCATTATCTGAATAATAAATGAACTTCAATCTGTGGACCTCATGAAAAGGAAATGAGTGAGACTTTGGACATCTCCATGGCTGATTTGTCCTGGTTAGTAAACATTTTGGATTACTGGACGGTCATAGAGAACTTTGTAAAACATACTTGGTCATACATGTTATTGTTAATACTGTGATTATATATCATTATTGTTGTTGATCTCCCTGACAAAGGAGTTCCTTCCGAACAAACGTTGGGTGGCATACTGGTTCTCAAGAACCATGGTTTGTCTCGGTTAACATTTTTTATGTATCTCCCACACTGGCAGACATTTATTATGCCTTATCTACAAGTTTTTCCAACCTGCACATCACTTTTTCTGAGAGAGGGCGGGGAATTATAGATGATCAAGATACAGTTATCTTTAACTAAAATTGGTTTGACATAATCATTAATGCAATTGTATTATCTGTCCCAAATACAACAAATCTGCCAGCAACAGTGGGGGATATATACATTTGCCAGTCACAGTAGAGACCATTCACATGTGCAACAAAAAAGAACATACATATGTGCCAGTTAAAGCTGAGACCACAGAAATAGAGCAGGTTGAGAAGAGCCAATACAAATGTGCCAGTCACAGCATAGACCACACATGCTCCAGTCATAATAGAGAGAACATCCACATTTACCAGTCACACAACACATGTACCAGCCACACAACACATGTACCAGCCACACAACACATGTGCCAGCCACCACAAAAACTATACAAATCTTCTAGATACAGAGGAGATAATACAAATATGCCAGCCATAGAAGAGACCAATTGTGCCAGCCACAACACAGCCCATACAATTGTGCCAGCCCCCGCTCTTACAAATGTACCAGCCCAGGACAGAGACTATGGATTTGGTAGCTAAAGCAGAGGCCATGATATGTGGCGTAACTTTAAGCTTTTGGACCCCAGTGCAACATGTATGCCAGACGCCCATTTATCATGTATTGTTTATATTACTTGTCTTCTCGTATAGGAAAGGTACACTATTTAGGCATTGTAGGCCTCTTGTGTCCGGTTGAGACTGCAACCACTGAATTCCCACAGGTTACGCACCTGGCCATAATACCATGCCAGCCATGGCAGATACTTTGTATGTGCCAGTCACAACCTTACACATATGTCCAATAATGAATAAACTAATCTAAGTTCCCCAAAAACAGTACAATGTCATCAAGTTCCAAACAAATGTTCCTGCTACAGAAATACCCAAGCTATACCCAACACTAAAAAAACAATCATAGTCATGCCATGACAACTGCAAAAGTGTTCAAGAAACTGCCATATAAAATAGTATGGCCAAATTGCACTCTCTTTACTCATATTTCCTCCATATGTTGTAGCTGGTCCTACTTTATAGCCAGGAAGTCTTGAAATGTTTCAGATTTAGCTGGCATACTGTCCCTTTTGCTAGCCTTGTAGATGTGGTTGTGCATAGGTAGCAATAGCACCAAGGGAAATTAGTAGGTTAAATTCCTAATTCTGAATTAATTTGAGACCCTTTTATATCATTGTTATCACTAGGGCATAATATACCATAAGAATGGGTTCAAGTCCCATCCAGGTCAATTTCTGCAAAGAGCTTGTATGTTCTCTCTGTGTTTGTGTGGGTTTCCTCCGGGTCCTTTGGTTTCCTCCCACACTCCAAAAACATACTGGTAGGTTGTTTAGATTGTGAGCCCCATGGGGACAGGGACCAATTTGGCAAGCTCTGTGTGCTATACATAAAGAATTATTATTACTATACATTATTTGACTTCAAGGAGGAAGCCAAAGCACCAAAGATCAAGTTCCAAAAGATTTATTTACATGTGCATCCAAACATGATGAGCACAACGTTTCGATTCGCAATGAATCTTTATCAAGCATTACATTATACATTATTTGAGCCATCAAATGAGCCATCCCAAGTAAGCAGCAAACTATTACTTTACAGTAGTGTGAGTTTGTATAAAGGCTTCTTCTGGCCACTAAAGTGAGAGTCCAATAATCTAGTTTTAATTGGTTAATTCTAGGCTATCCCTTTACATAAAGGGTCATTTATTTTGTACTAATATACCTTTAATTTTCCAGTGCTCAGCATGCCACAAACGTTTAGACTAAAAGTTAAGACTAATACAATAACACATGACACATACAAAAGGAGTTCTGGGAGGTCACACAAGGGCACAAATGGGAAGACGAAAGCAAAATGTCTCTAGTAAGCATCCCTGTGCGGTAAAATGATGTTGTAAAAATGCTTTGTAGACAGCAGCGGTCATTCAAAAATCCCTCCTCTCAGCAGCTCTGACCAACAGCTCACCAGGGAGGGATGGCTGCTGGAGAATCTATGTTACACCTTCTGGAAGAGAAGAGGTTACACAACAAATTCTCCCAGTCTTCCCAATAGCATCAGTCCCATCATATGTTAGTTAGCCTCTCCATGCACCTGGCATGCTGCCTTCCCCACAGTGCTCAATCCCAGAAATCCTGTCTCAGCATAAACTTTGGGTGTGTTTTCTGCTGAGCCGTCATTTCTGCTCCCCCCACCTTTCTTCCTTGTGACCCTCATTTCCTGAAATTCCCGCCTACTTTTCCTCCCACACCCGTCTTTATTTTCAACTCCCCCATCATTTTATTTTACTTTCTTTGTGTCTGAATCTCTGCCCTTCCTATAGCCTCTCCCCTCCTTTTTTACATTTACAATAACAATAAAATGTTACAAGACAGGAATATATTTCTACGCTAAGTTACAGAAACCAAACTGGCTACAGGGGAAGGTACGGATGTGCACATATAACTTTTTCTGCAGTTTAATTGAAAATGATCTCCAAACGCTTCTGCTTGTAAATGAGACACAATGGGGCACATGTAGCTTTTGTTTTGTCTTGTGCTCTTGGCTTTTTTCTTTTTATACTAGTCAGATGTGTCTTTTCTTTTTAATACATCTGAGTTAAGGTCTTTAGTGAATTTGCGACTTTTTACATACCGGTATGTACCTTCCCTGCAAGAATTCTTCCAATCCCTTTAGATTATCATATCTATAAATTTGCAATTAGGGTCAGTTGATTTTGTATCAGTTATTGTCTGGACATTACTACATCACTCCTCTGGACGTGTCTATTTATCAATATCATTTCCAATTAAATATTAATGCTGGCATATTTTGATTATAGTGTCACATAAAGCAGTTATTCCCTTTGAAAAAGAATAAGTTGATGACCGAACTCAGAAAAGATGGGGAGTTTACACATTCAATTTTAGTCCAGTAATCTGCTTTGTGTTCTTAATAATTAGGCTACCTCCACATTACATTTTTCCCCTCTATTGGAAAGATATGTCAAGAAGATTTCGGACACATGCTTGCAACAGAGGGCAGCGGTGTGCCAATGTATACACATATAGTTGGTTACATCTTCTGATTTGGATCCCTCCCCCTGAAAGCGGGCAGAGGAGTAAACTTTGGTAGCAGCCAGTGGTTTGTTGCTACTGTTGCTGGTGTATCCCATATTTAGACAGTCACACCAGCAGGGAAACTTCCACCGTGTACACTCAGCAGAGGCTGGGGATGGATGCGGTACAGTTACATTCATCTGTGCTATTATTCAGGATGAAAAAGCATTAACCGCTGCAATTTTTCATTCAATGTTTACAAGCAGAGGAAAAAAGGATGCCCCTGTCTGTCAGTATATGTCTATGGACATGATCAGTGTGTATGCCAGGAGCTTTCCTGACACACTAATTGGGTGCCAAAAAATAGAGGTATGAGTGTAGCTTTTTAGGAAATACATACAACCATGTTTTAGTATTCAACTTTGGCACCATGATCTTTTTATGGAATTTTACATGCATCATCTTTATACAATGTTTGTATAGTGCTTATGGAAAGGGGTATATGTGTGTTGATGGTGCGGTCAACAAATCTATAGCCCTAATACTATTCATAATTTTCCAAAAGGAGTAACAGGTGCCTGTTAAAGAACGTCTACCATCAGTAGATGGTTATAATAAAAGAAGTTATAATAAAAGAAGTCCTGAGGAATATTGTTTCTCAGGAACTTCTTATTAGGAGACATCTGCCATCAGTTTTACTTAAAACCCTTAAAGTTTAAAAAAATATGCTTTAGAATTGTTTTTACATAGTCCAAGCAAGTCCAAGTTTGCCCAAGGTCTACACTATAAAACATATAAACACACAGCATATGGATTTAATCTGGAATAACACGGGTGGAAGACCTTGGCACTTGCAAGAAATACAATTAAAATATATGTAACAACATGCAAAAGGAATTCACGCACACACACCCAGCTGGTTTATTGACAAAGTGAATATGGGAGTATTATAGAATGTCCCACTGACTATCTGTAACCTCAGTATTGTAAGATAAATGGAATTTAATATACACAAATAACTAAACATCAACATGCAGGCCAGAATCCAGTTTACCATACACCAGGTATTATGTCCACAGGAGCATGGACCTCCCTTCTCCGGGGTAGAAAACTTGGAGAAAAAATCTTTTACTTGTCCAGCTAAATTGTAGCCAATCGTTTCTTTTTATTAATAAATCGTTGTTTCATCCATAGTGACAATAAAAACACGCCAACGCCTTTCAAGAGACAGACTCGTTCTTATTCATGGCTAACAAACACTTGACACGTTCAAACATTTATATCTGAAAAGAAGAAAGACACTCACACTCTCCGTGACGAAAATCCTGTCAAGTTTCTGGTATAGTGTTAATGTATTTCATAAAATACAACATTGGAAAATATATAAATATGTATAGTTTACAAAACATTCAATTTCATAAAATATATTATCTTCCATAAAAATATTTCATCTTTCATAAAAACCATCATCTTAAACCTCTTATCTTAACCATGTGATATATTTTCTTTTTCTGTCCAGGTTTCTACTTTGTGGCTTCTTCATTAAAGTCACATGGCCAGGGTTCGTTAAGAATCGGAACAAAACTTCCCGGTCTCCCAAAAACTTTCACAAAGAATCTGCAGGTAAGTGAAAAGAAAAAGAAAGATAAAACCAGCAGGTTAGTGACATTGATAGTCATAAAAAAAAATTGCAATACAGTAGATTGCTATAGGAATATGTATAATGGAATACCACCAACATTATTTATTAACAAATATACATAGTAAATTTTATAGTAAATGTTAGTAATATACTTTTTATAGTTTATAATGATATATCAACTCTCTTTTAAATTATACCAGAATTGTTATTTGACAATTGTACACAATACATTTTACAGTAAATATTAATAATATACCTTTTATAGTGGTACATCAGTTTATAGTGGTACATGAAATCTTTTTTAAGGTTAAATCCAATAAGCTTCACAATTTCTCAGGGATACAGAATCTTAAAGGAAATGCATACTCCTCTAAAAAAATTGAGTTAGGCAGCTACCAATACTTCAATGCCAAACTTTTAGAAAGCCTTGTGACATGATATGGTATAATAGTCAACCACTTGATGCCTCGGTGCTTCCTATTGATGGAGGGTGTCATTTATTACCAGAGGTGTAGCCAGGGGAGTAAAGGAAAAATACACACCAGCCATATTAAATTATTTTTTGTCAATACTATATTTGGCCAAAACAGCTTTTACTGGTTGTTACACAGTACAAGCCATAACTATCACTCTTTGGGTTTATATGAATCGAGTATACGAGTATCATAAACCATCATCTTAAACCTTTTACCTCCACCATGTGATATCATCTCTTTTCCTGTCCAGGTTTTTCTACTTTGTGACTTCCTCATCTAAGGGGTGAAACGACATTCTGTGATTATATCCTGGGCGGCAAGGCTCTCAATAAAAGGTGTGTGTTACTAGGAAATGAAAGATATGTGGAAGTTGTGTGAAGTACAGTAATGAGTCAGTATGTATTCACCAGCAACTCAAATCTGACACAGGAAGTGATTAAACAGGACATGGTCAATTCAGACTTCCTTAAATAACCACATGGGGATTTACAGTATCAATGGAAATTGTTATTTTTTTAAAAACTGTGAATAAGGAAAAAACTGTGATTATTTTAATAGTTATTTTTATCAATTATAACAAATTGAAATGTGCAGGATATATATTCTTTACAAGTATAATTGTATATTAAAATCTGAAAATGTGTTTAAATGTACCGACAGTATAGTCCTTAGCAATAACTATTCTTTTACCCAATAGTTACACATAACAACTATATGTATTCTTAGTACAATAGGTTCACACATCAATTGTATTTCTAATATTGTTAATACCATTCATGATTTCCACCATGTATATAAAAAACAAAGTGTCAGAGAGATATATAGTATATAACCATCCAGGCAGAGAAAAAGTACTGCATATACTCCAGTATAAGCCGACCCGAGTATAAGCCAAGGTAACTAATTTTACCACCAAAAACTGGGAAAACCTATTGACTCGAGTATAAGCCAAGGGTGGGAAATGCATTGGCCACAGCCTCCCAGTATATAGCCAGCCCCCTGTAGTATAAAGCCTGACAGCCCCTGTAGTATGTAGCCTGCCAGCCACCTATAGAAGATAGCCAGCCAGTCCCTGTAGTATATAGCCTGCCAGCCCCAGTAGTATATAGCCTGCCATCCCCCTGTAGTATATAGCCTGCCAGCCCACTGTAGTATATAGCCTGCCAGCCCACTTTAATGTATAGCCTGCCAGCGAGCTTTAGTATATAGCCTTCTAGCCCCCTTTAGTACATAGCCTGCCATCCCCCATTAGTATATATCCTGCCAGCCCCTTATATGGCCAGCCCCGCATTTAGTATATATCGCCTGCCAGCCCCCTGTAGGGTATAGATTGCCGGTAAAAAAATAAACTGACTACTCACAATTCCGACGGCCCGGGCAGCTCCTCTTCTATCTGCATGTAAGCAGTAGGTCCGCGACAGCTCTGTGGGCAGAGCTTCTTCTTTCTTCACGTGCACCGGCACCAGGTCTGCGACAGCTCTGTGCGCACGGTGATGTCGTAGACCTGCAGCCAGCATGAAGAAAGAAGAGGTGCTGCCCATGGAGCTGTTGCAGACCTGCCGCTCACATGAAGATAGAAGAGGAGCTGCCTGGGCCGTCAGAATATATACAATGAAGTGGATACCCTGCACTACCCCTTGAGGACACTTTTTCCTGGGCCGTCAGAATGTTGAGTTGTCATTTTATTTTTTTTATATATACCAGAGTGGGGAATTTTCAGCACAAAAATTGGCTTATACTCCAGTATATACGGCAATAGATCATTGCCATAGGCCCACGTCATATGACCATCCATACTTTAAAATACCCAAACATGCTGATCCACATCATAGTAGAAAACAAGGCGAAAGGTGAGGGGCTGACTGCTGGTATCCCCACAATCACCAGAATTGAACTCCCCAAAATCCAGAGAACAGGAGTGCAGTTCTCTGTAAAGGGGCAGGTCGAGCATATATCCTGTCACTCCATTCAGTTGTACAGGAGTGCTGTAAGTGGTCATAAACTGCTCAGCTGTCTCGCCCACCCTAAGTGGCAGTGAATGGGAATGCCAGAGATAGCTGAGCGCTGTGCTTAGCACATAGCTTCCATAGTATTGGATGGAGTGGCAGGTTGCATGCTCATCATGAGAATGGGACCCTTGGGACCCCTCACCAATCTGCATGTTATCCTTTGGATAAAGCATGAATTGCACAGAAGAAGCGATGCACAATGCAAAATGGTCATAGCTTTACTATGTCCTTTGTATCACCTCCCCTGTATATGTGAGTATGCCCAATAATGGAGAAACTGTTTAAGAATCTTCACTATCTTCATTGTACTAAAGTCTGAAATAAGGATTTCATAATATCCAGATACGTTTCAGACATTTTACATGCTAATAAAATGCTATTTAGAGCTATTTTGTAATACTGATTGGTTATTATAAAAATAAATTAAGGGGCTGGTCAACACTTTTTCTGTAAATTTTTTGTTTTGTTTTTAAGGGAACATTTAATTAATTTAACCTTTTAATTTAAACTTTGTACACACTACTCTGCTACTGTTTTTGTGTTACAGATATCTACATGGAAATTCACATGGCTGTTGGGGGCGTATGATTTGGTTGCGGCCATATCACGACCCCCATAGACTTCTATATCTCTTGGTCACAACGCAGTGAAGGAGTCATACAGCCAGGCTGTACGTATGACGAAAGATAGAGCATTCTCTATCTTTTTTCCATAAACAGTACATTACGGTGGGTAATATGGCCATTAAAATGGATGGCTGTATTTACCATAAAAGTGAATTTGGGCATGTGCTATCTGTACTGAAACAATACAGTATATTATGGGTACCACATGGCCTTATTAAACCTTTCTTGTGCAAGGGTAAAATTGCAGCAGAAAGTTCCATACAGAAATCCCCTACATATTCCGACTTTTGTATCTATCCTATTTTAAAGAGGCTTATCAGTAAGGCAAAACTGTGAATGAATGTTCCTGATTATTTCCTTTTCATTTGCTACTGTACAGAGATGGATTCATCATTACTCCACATACATGCCAGTCTCCTTTCGAATAAAATAATCACCCTCATCCACAAAGCTCTGTATAATGCTGCACCCCCCACCTCTCCTCTCTTATCTCAGTCGCCCAACTCGTGCTCTTCGATCCGCCAGTGATCTTAGATTAACCTCTACCCTAGTGCGGACCTCCCACTCGCATCCCCAAGACTTCTCTAGAGCTGCACCCATTCTATGGAATGCCCTACCCTGGACTATCACACTAACACCTAACCTCCAAAGTTTCAAACGTGCTCTTAAAACCCATTTCTTTAGGCAAGCCTATAACACTCGTTAACTGCATGAAATTTTAACTCTCTTACTAACCCATCCCGTGTCCTCCTCCCATCTGTTATCCAGCAACTAGCAGGCACCAGACTTCTCTGCAGTCCCATTCACCCTGGACCTTGTATGTAAGATGACGGCTGATGACTGGGTCAAGCAAGAGCAATTCCATTTATTATATTTTGTTCTATTTCCTTAAGAAGAATGGCTTGACCATTATATATTCTTTTACCTTTCACCCCACTCTTCCTCATAAACTGTAAGCTCTTGCAAGCAGGGACCCCACTCCTTTTGTTCCATACAAATGTTTGTGCTCTATCATCTTTTATTATATTTGTATTTGTCCCCTATGACTTGTAAAGCACTACAGAATATGATGGCGCTATATAAATAAAGATTATTATTATTATACAGTTTTCAATTAGGAAATTAGCTGCCAACAATCATTCATCCTTTATGATATATAAGGAATATAGTTACTGTTATAGGGCATTCTAAAGGGGCCATAAGGGAGTGACAGAAACAACACACATGCACAACAGAACAGATTTCATGCTAGATCTAGTTCTATATGAAAGTGAATAGACATTTGTACATAGTCTTTTCTGATGATTGCTTCCCAGAAAACTCTATGAACTAGAACATGCAGATGTTCTCATTGACCGATGGAATTCATGCCTCTCACAACTTTTACACATTGACATTCCCAACTCAGCTACACATCCTATACACAACTACAGAGCCCTCCGTCAAATAGCACTGACACAGTCAGATAACAAGTATGTGGGATGTATGAGTGCTCAGTTATGCCACCGAGTGAGAAATAATAGACTTTTAGGTCCTTATATTTCCTGTTGTGACCACTGATCATAATTATTTCTGGTTAATAGGTGTTCTCTTGCGATCCATCAGCATTGCATCCTCCGTTCATCCTCCGAGTGGATGTGCTGCCAACAACCAATAATATTTTTAGCACATAAAGATGTGTTGTGAGCCGTCATGGGCTTTTTTCAACTACCATTTGTTTGTATATGTAGTATACATGAACCCATTATCGAATGTACAGCACCATGGAATTAATACTATCCCCCGATGTCCCCTTCTCCCCGACTCGTCGCCTTCCTGCATCTTCTGGCATCTGGGCAGAGAGTGTAGACATGCCTCTCCCCGCACTGCCGGGAAGACAGAGAAGAAGTGGAGAAGGCGCAGTGGGGAGAAGAGGACGCTGAAGGTAAGCGCTAGATGAGAGTACTAAGTTTATTATTCTTAAAGGGGGCACTGCTGGACATTTCTCTGTATCGGGGCACTGCTGGACATTTCTTGGTATCGGGGACAGTGCTGGACATTTCTCTGTATGAATGGGTTCTGCTGGACATTTCTCGGTATTGGGGGCACTGCTGGACATTTCTCGGTATTGGGGGCACTGCTGGACATTTCTCTGTATCAAGGGGTTCTGCTGGACATTTCTCTGTATCAAGGGGGCACTGCTGGACATTTCTCGGTATCGGGGGCACTGCTGGATATTTCTCTATATCAGGGGGCACTGCTGGACATTTCTCTGTATCGGGGGCACTGCTGGACATTTCTCTGTATCGGGGTCATTGCTTGACCTTTCTTTAAAGGGGGCTCTGCTTGACATTTCTCAAAAGGGGGGCTCTGCTGAACCTTTCTTTTTAAAGGGGTTTCTGCAGGACATTTTTATGATAAGGGGAAGCTGTTCCTGGACATTTTATTAAAGAGTAGTTCCTGCATTTTTCACCCTAGGCTTATACTCGAGTC
This sequence comes from Engystomops pustulosus, assembly GCA_019512145.1. NCBI lineage: Eukaryota > Metazoa > Chordata > Amphibia > Anura > Leptodactylidae > Engystomops > Engystomops pustulosus. The sequence continues at coordinate 213,020,183 of CM033641.1, read as the reverse complement.
AATAAGTTTCCCCAGTTTTTGTGTGGCAAAAATAGGTACTTTGGCTTATACTCGGGGTGGCTTATTCTCAAGTATATACGGTAATAATAATACTAATAGTAATAATAAAAGATTTCCTTGTTTGTCTTTTAGACGCCTGATTCAATAATAAGGAATGAGTGGTCTTGGAAGTACTTGTTAAACCAACCATTGTCCTATGTATAAGGCCCCTAAAACAATTTTACAAGATAAAGCACATATACATGATCTTAACATTTTATTATATAAACACTTTAAACCCTTAAACATCCCAAACTGGCAAAATAATGCAAAAGGTATTTCTATGTTTATTTTATTGATTAGAACGACAGGTAACCCTTAAATGAACTCAGCATAAAAAGTTAGCAGTTAATATGTACTGTCAAACAAAATATCCCCTTCAAACAAGATTATTTTTGGCATATAAAACATAGGCTTGAATTTGTGTGGGCGTAGTTTCACTTAAAAATGCCTCTGAGGCAATGGTACATGGTCTACGTACTTTACACTAGTAGATACTTGCTGGGAAATAATGAGCCTATTGTTGATACTGTATTATTTGTTACAACATATAAAGTACTAGGGGTGCTATATTAAAGCCGGCAGGGCTATAATATCCCTGCATGGATGTAGACATGTTTGTAAAGGAAAATTATTAAAAATCCTCAGGATTGATTTCAGTATCTGCTTGGTTGTAGTCACCAAGTATTATTAATATTTCACAGCTCCTCAGCTATGGATAATTGCCTTCATAGGGATAAAAAAAGGCATCACCACTGCTATAAATGGGCTCAACTGGGGGAAGACTGCAGCTGGTTGTCAGCCGACCATTAAGGGTTAATTAATTTCCCTTGATGTAACTGACTAGTCATACTAGAAACTTCCTTTGTAGTGAATGGCCCTCTGTTCTCATACAAGGCCATCAGAAAGACATATTCTTTTTGGTAGCCTTCAATGCAACGTAATCAGGATAGAAAGCTTTAATTAATCATGAATGGTTATGACTCCATTTCCTCTTGTATACACAGTCAGTTGCTCTTCTGAGAGTAATGTCCCACAGCTCCCACCAGGCAGTCAGTTTACATTCTGCCATTACAAGTGCTGTAGTCAGCAGCCACTGGCAGCTGTTAGGAGCACTGGATTCACAGCTGAATGTAGAATCCTGCATTGCACCCAACATCTGTATATGCTTAAGGCACCTGTCCATTACAAGCAACCACATTTCTCTCAATTGCAAACCTACACTGAAATAATGAAATCTTATAGGCTGCTATTTGTAACACTGCCTGTTATGCACTGAAACTGCAGGGTACCCCCGGCTGTCTATGGAGGGTGCCCTCTGACTGGGGGTGTCCAAGATTTGCACAAAATATGTTTATTTGTTGTGTTAGCACTTTAAGGGGTGGTAGTGCCCAGTTTCATGTTCTCCTCCCTCCCACTGTGCTTAACCCCCTCCCCTTGTGTTTATAAGCTGGACGTCTGGGTGAGGTACTTCCTCTTGCCCGCGCCACTGGTGAAGCTGTCCCTCCCTACGGTTACTTGTTTTGTGTTTTGATAACTCTGTTTTTGTATTGCATAATGTGAAGTCACAGCTAGCGGAAAAGAAAGAGATTTGTGGAGATATGATGGAGATTTGCCCGGAAGTCGCTGTGTTGGCCGGGAGTCCGGCCGAGCAAACCGCTTCGGGCAGCTGCGGTTGGCACAGAGAAGAAGATCTAACAGTGGCGGTTAATTTTGGAGAATAGTTAAAACAAGTTAATAAATAGCTGTGACCTTTTCCACCCAATAGGAAGCCTCATTGTCTTTTATTCTTGTGGGAATTTTGGTAGAGTTTATAACTCTGTTTAATATTTCGGGTACGGGGTTCTGGTTTAAAGTGCCTTATAGGTGAGTTTGTGTTCAGTTTACTACCTCCCAGTCTGGACCTCTGTTGACACACACAGGCCCACATTTATCAAAAATTAGTGCAAACTAAAACTATATGGATAAGACAAGGTACAAAAGTGGTAAGCTTTTACAAAACACTAAGATCTCTTTCCCACTTGCGTCACGTCAGAGTCTGATCAGGGTGCGATCAGGGTTTGGTCAGTAAAAAATTGACATTTGTCATCAGAGTTCAAACAGTTTTCAGTCAGAGTTTGTTCAGCGTCTGTTTTCAATGCATTTTCAATACGTTTTTCACGTGCAGATAGCACACGTGAAAAAGACTCAGGACTGTGGTCTATCTATTCTATGGCATTAAAAGACACATTGCACTTGCATGTGTCTAAGAGTGCAATGCATTTTTTATGCGTCTCGATAAAGTTGCATGGTGCGCTTTTGGAGTGGAGCATGCTGAGATTTCAACATGTGTTAAAAAAATGCCTGACAACACCCATTGAATACAATGGGTCAGAGTGTGATGCAATTTCTGCACGTGATATAGATGCGCAGGGCAGCCATGTTACAAAAAACGCAAGTGTGAATAGGGCCTTACATAAGACCTCAAATTGGGTATAAAACTAAGGAAAACACTAACAAATTACTAAAATGGTGGGTAAACAGAAAGTAAAATGGGCATTAATTCAGTTTCCATTAGTCCACCATGGCGGCCCCCAACTGGAGGATGACCCTTTGACCTCTATAGGGACAGGAAGCAAAGAGATTAAATGTCCCACCCCTGCATCCACACTTCAATGAGTACCAAATAACTATACCGGAAGTGGATGCAACCTAATTTATTGCATGTTAATGTCACATAAATAGCAAAATTACACCTACTATATCAAGCAGATTTAACAAGGGTGGGAATTATACATGGGTGAACTAATGGAAACCAATAACCATAGCCCTTGATGAGTGGGTCTTCAATGCCTCCGGAATGTTCAGACTTGATATGCTCCCTTGATGACTGCATTTATATATCTTGGGATAGATGTTTTTGTGGCTTTATTGCCCTTGTTCTTTCCTCCGAATTGTAGAAGAACGTTGGTGTTTCTCTGACAAGGCTTGGTTACTTCAATGTATTGCAGAAGCGCTCTTCTTACATTCAGAGAATGCCAGGCCGTTTCCTTGGCAGTTCTTGGATCCTGCCATGGAGAGGGATGCATAATCTCCTGATTACAATGAAAACTTAATCAGACCTTTGGGCAAAAGATTTGTCAAGCATTAAGGTGATTCTATCATCGTAGATTTTAAGGTATGGCTCCCTGGTGGAGAGAGCTTGGATTTCTCCAAGCCTTCTAGCTGCTATTAGGCAGATTATTTTTAAAGTTAACTCTCCAGTATCTGGTGATCCGAAGGGAGGACCAGTACGATAGTGAAAGACCATGGACAGATCCCAGTTCGGGATATTTTGTTTAAAGTGTGTTCTTAGTCTGGAAGTGGCTATAACAAACCTTTTAAGCCATTTGTGGTCTGCAAGAGATGTATCGAAACATGCTGATATCTGGACTTTGAGGGAGCTAGTCCTTAGTCCTTTATCAAACCCCGCTTGCAAGAACTCAAGGACCTGTGAAATATTAGGGGATGATTGGTTAGGGGGATTTGGACCACAGAAGAAAATTTTTTTTCTCCATATCCTGAAATAAATGCAGGTAACCAGTTTATGATTTGCCTTCATGGTAGATACTATGAATAGAATAGTATCTGCTAGGGCCATTCTTTTCAAAGTTGGAAACCAGTTCTTTTTTGGTCACTTTCGGACTATGAGAATCACCATCACCCTGTCCCTTTGGATCTTTTGTACAATCCTTGATGTGACTGAAATGGCTGGAAATATGTAGATCAGGGGAGCATTCCATGTTTGGCTGAACGCATCCAACTGCAAGACGGGATCAGCTCGGTCTAGAGAGAAGAAATATGTTGCTTTGGCATTTGCCCGAGGTGCAAACAAATTCGTATGACTGGTTGTTGAAGGGTTATTATTGTCAAGTTTTTGTGTTGAATTAATTCTGGTTCCATTTGGGCGACTATAAATATGTTTGTTTTGTTTTTTTTTTTTATATTGCAGATCACTCTGAAGGAGCAATTCTGTTCCTCTGTTCAGAGGTGAGTAATGCCCCTTGTTTGAGTTTTCTGGAGGACTTGGGATCAACACATGCTTTTTAAGAGATTTTGGACTTCTAGCCATAATTGAGCTGTAAGCACCTATGATGGTTGCTTGGATAGGAGCAGGCTTTTGGGAGGAAGAGAGGTTAACTCCAGCCTGTAACAGTCTTTCAGTAGTGATAGGACCCATGGGTTTGGTGTGATCCGAGTGCACTGCTGGTAGAATTGTAACTGTCTTCCTCTCACTCTGGCGTCAATGCTTCCTTATTATTAATTACTATTGCTGGAGCTAAGAAGGAAACCTCTTCCTCTACCACCTTTGGGGAAGCTCCATCTACCCTGTTTTCCTTATCCTTTATATGGAACCCTCCTTTCTGGAAACCTCTTTTTTCTATCTGCCGCTTTTTCTAGTATTGTGTCTAACTCTGTGCCAAACATTTAAAATCACCTTCAAAAGGAATACCACAAAGTATTGACTTTAATCTGAAGTCACGTTCCACCGGCTGAGCCAGATTAGCTCGGTTGGATAGTGCCCCTTCCTTAGCACTGAATCCTACCCGTCTGCCGATGCTTCAGCAATAAATTCAGTAGCGTATTTGGGACTCCAAAGGTGTCCAATAGTAGATCCCTTGGTGGTTTTCCAATTCGGACAGCCAGAAGAAAAGAGTTTGAGCAATGCACATTGTATCTATATCTTTTATTTTATTTTTGCATATATACAACAAAGGCCCTTTGAAGGCCCTAAAAACATAGAATATATGTCACAACATGCTGTTTTCAACTGTTCCAGCAAGTACCATCAGGTCAGAGTGAACACACGAAATATGTGCCCCCTTTCAGACTGTAATACTTAATAAAAAAAAACCTCCACCTCTTAGCCGTCAGCTTCTATAAATGAAATAATTTTTTCATCTGGGTGATCACATCCCCCCTCATTGGAGTGTGTGGTTCCAACCACCTCTGCAGCAGACACCTCTTCGCGACTAAACTGACTTTGTGAAATAAATATGCGTCCCCTCTTCTTGTGATTGATCATGATGGAATAAGTATGTGACGGGATCTCTCGGGACTGTCTGCCCCAATATTTATGTCACCATCCTCCCAACAAGTATGTGGGCACTCCCAGAGGCCATGAAGGAGATCAGTTGCAGGTGACTGGCATTTGGGGCAAGCAGTCAAACGGTTTGGAAATCTCGGTGACAGTGGCAAATTGAACGCATAAATGGCCTTATGCTGGATCCTGAACCTTTAGTAGCACCCGATATAGTATCGATAGGAGCTTGTCCAACCTAATTTTTTTGTGTGCACCTGGATGTATTGAAAGAATTGCGCTCCCCACAACCCATATCTTGAAATCAAATCTTATCTTTACCTATGCTCCTGCAAGTGTAACAGCTCCCCTTCAGTCAAAACACCTTTATCCCTCCATTCCACGAAAAGCCCTGATGCCCTTGTGAGAATCCCTGATGGTGCTAGAGAGGGAGTTATTTAGAGACTTTGCACAGCGATTTCTACCCCCTCAGAATGCTCTTCCTCGCAGCTATAGTATTCCTTATAGCCACCGACCCATTTACCCCTCTTGGCCGTTTACCCTGTGGCACATGTAGGAAGGTATGTAAATCCAAGGGGAAACAGAAAGCAGATTCCAGAGCAAAGTTTAAGAAATTACTTGAACCTTTGAGCCAATCCATCACATGCCAAATTCTCACATCCAGTAAGTTCATCCCTCATCATCTTTCATTGGGGAATGGACCCCATTTATGCGCATTTATCCAAGGCCTCTAACCCCTCAATAGAAAATGTGATATTGCTTTATTGAAGGATCACCATCACTATGTTTCAAAAGGATCGATAATGTTTGCATTGGGTACAGTAATTTCGAAATACTCATCATCTTGACGAGTCAATTACGCCAGAACAATGAGAGGGAGAGTTCATGCAACTGCTGCAGTTCCCTGGAAATTTTCTGAAGCAATGGGGTATAGTTAAGCCTGGATAACTGTTCAGAAGTCCTACCAATTCTGATCCCTAGGTAACGAACCCAGTGATGCACCGCTGGAATGTCACAGATATACGAGGTATACGACCCTCTCGATTCGCCAGTCCCAAAAAAAAGAATCTTACACTTTAACGTTAGCCGAAAACCTTCCAAAATGTTCAAAAAGGTCCATAGCTGCTGGCAAATGATGTACTGGGTCTTTCATGAACAAAATAATATCATCGGCAAACACAGCTAGACACAAGGTTTTATTCCTCACCGCCGTCCCCTCATACCTAGTAGTACCTGGCACATCCACACACCATGGGCTCCAAAGCCAAATCAAACAGTATAGATGGTGATAGGGGACACCCCTATCGCATGCCTTTCAACTGCGAGAGAAAACCTGGGGTCCATTCCCACTTAACATTATCAAATGCCTTGTCAACATCTGTGGTGACCAAGGCAGGTGCCAAACCCCCAGGGGCAGAACGAGACGCAACATTCATTGCCAGCAGAGCCCTCCGCACATTCGTCACTGCTGATCGTCCAACAGTAAACCCCACTGCAGAGGAGAAATAAGTGACGGCATCAATACTGTTAACCGGTTAGCCAGGATTTTTTAGATGGGGTGGTAGAAAGATGGACTCTCCAGGTCTTTACTTTCCTTGACAAGTAATTCGATATGTGCTGTATATTCATGTGCGTGGACATGGGGGAACCCGCCGATTTAGAGAATAGACTAGACAATGTGGGGGTGACCTAGAATTCCATGTAGCCATCCGGTCCTGGCGCCTTACCATTGGGTGCCCCAGTTGTTGGCAACTGAGCCGGCGACAGCCGGCCACAAACTTCGACCTGGTAAAATCCTCCTTCTGCTCCACCCAGATGGTAAACTCCTCATTTCCCCATACGGCCTTAGTGGTTTCCAATGTCATCTCTAGGAAGTCTGAATAAGCCCTGCACAACTCGTTACTTGCCTTCCTGAATTGCTCCCTAGTAGTGCTTTTGAGTGCCCATATATGGTCTCCAACATGCCCCCAAACAACCACCTTACCCGATTCCATGAATAACATGGTATCAGTGGCATGCCTCCCATATCCCTCTGTATACTCCATCCACCACCCACGCAGTAATTGCACAAAGTATTTATCCTTCGTCAGGAAGGATGGGAATCGCCACAATATGTCACTGCCTTTCGGGGTCACCTAGACTAGATCTAACAAAACAGTTGAATGGTTAGAAATGAGTGTCTCCTATTTGTACAATCTTTTGCATTAGGGTCAAACTCAGAAAAAAATAACCAAGTCTCAACCATGTGTCGTGTGGGTGGGGATAATGGGTAAACTCCATATCTTCCCTCAACGTCAGCTGGTGGTGCAGTGAGGCTGTGGGGTCTATGCTCCATGTATGGTTGGAGTGCCGAGGGAGGTGTGGGATGCAGTGTACACCTTATATAACAGACTGTGGTCAGATTTCATTCCCACAAAGCCAGAGATCACCTTACTATCTAGGCTCCCAGGCTCTATGTCCTCCATCATTAAAGGTTTCTTGAGACATTGGGGTATATTTATCAGGACCTCTGCGCAACGCGGACAATCCAACGGATTCGGACTGAGCGCTGGATAGTGTCGCAATACATGCACTTACATACACTGTTTTGTCTTGATTTGAAGCCTTGTACCTTTGTTTTCTCCTCCCTCCCTGTTATGGCTTGTGCCATGCTTGTATAAAGTTTTTGTACGTATTCTCTAATAAATGCAACACTAAGAAGACTCCAGATGGTGAGTGCCATTCCTTTTTTCTGCTCTCCCTTTTTTCTTGCACAAACCTGGTGTCAGGTTTGCTGTAAGACATACAGTAGTATTGCATAAATCTATATGATATTTGTTAACTGATTTAAGTACTGTATTCGGCCACAAATGTAAAGACGTGGAAGTCGAAATCCATATTGAAAAAGCCTAAGGTAGGAAAATCTGCATAAAATTTCACCCTATAAATATACCCACAGCCTAAAAAAAAACTATATATTTGCCAGTGATTGTCATTGTGAAATTTCCATTTGCATCTTGTTGATCAAAGGGGTTTTCCCATTTCTAACACGTGTCACTCACTGCTTATTAATATTTCCATGAACTGAGGCGCTCCTGTGTGTCTGGGGCCATCTGTAAACAGGCTGCTGGTTCAAATATCTCATGAAGACGCACATAATTGATCCTGTAAGGATTTTTGGAGATTATGGGTAGAAGGGTGATATGGTAATGTCTGTGGAGAGAATAGTAGTTTTCTTATACTTTAATAACCAAAAGATCTGCACAGACAAAAATTCGGTAACCTTCACAAATGAACAGAAATGCTGAAAACGTAATTCATGATTTTTTCTTAAATATAGCTTTGGTTTTTAGTTGACTCTTCTGTTTTAAAAGCTGTTGCTCCTTGTGTCTTTCCTGTTTCTCCGTCCAATTTTTCATTCCTTGATCTATCTCATTGCTGAGCATTACAATACGATTCTGCATAAGGAAACAAAAATAAGTCACTATACAAGAATATCAAGACAAATATGCCAAACTTGGAATCAGACCACATCGGGGTATGTATGAATAATTTGGTATAATTCAAAGAGCATTGGCTGTAATGTATACAATAATCTATGGTTCAATAAAACAGATAAGAAACACAATGGGGTAGATTTATTAAAAGTGTCTTTAAGTTAGACAGTGTAAAGTTTAACTTTAAATGCCACAGATATATAAAAGCGTCTTATTCTGTATCCAAGTCTAACGTGCAGATAAGAACAGTAAATGTTATAATATACTTTATTAAAGAAATATGTTCATGTGACCTCCTGTTCCCCTCCCGTCTTTCTTATTTAAGCAGTTAGTGTAAATCGGCTTTCTGTTCTGTACAGTACACAAAAAAGACATTCAGCTGATAGATAAACCAGATAAAGTCCTAATGACTCAGTCCTAAGTTATTTACAGACAGTCCCTGGATAGTATAATCTCCCCAGAGAGCTGAATCACAAAGGGAAATATTCTGCAGGCATGGAAGGTGGAAGGCACCCTGGTACAGGATCTGGTCTTGTAATAGTTTTTTTATGGTCTCCTTTCCCTAAAAAGTGATGAGCAGCGAGTGCTCCAGGGGACATCATCAGAACCTCTCTAGGCTCCAGCTGCACAGGCAATAACACCCCCCTCCCCCATATAGAACTTGTAGCTGATTAGCATATTTTAAAACATTTCTTTAAGAAAAGGAGACCATAAACACTATTACAAGGTCAAATGCAGCATCAGGGCACAAAGAGGATTCAGTCCAGTATGAATGGTAAATTTTGTCTAAGCCTGCTTTCCTTATCTCTATGCTACTTCAGATATACTGTAGGGACAGAAAAAAGGCACAGAAAGTTAACCATTTAATTTCTACAATAAAAAAAATGATAGTGCACTCTTCAGGTTCAGAAGGTATAGGCTCCCCCTATCCCTTTTATAGGAACATAACTAACATTTAGCAAATGTTTATACATTCTTTATTTGAAGTAAAATTTTGGGTTGTTGGCTGGTGCTGCACCCTTCCAGGTACCAAAAAGGGTTGGTTTAATCATTTGTAGGTTGGGAGAGCTGTGTGTTCAAAGCACGACTGCCTCTGGTGAAAATTATCACAAAATAATTGGGTGTCTATGTGGATTCTATTTAAAAACACAACAAAACAATGTGTTGGAACAAAGTCCTCTGCAGGTCAGATAATCTTGAAGTGATGAATGTTATAATAGGGCCTGCATATCCTTCTCCGAATTGATGAACAACTACTTTAATTGACCATCACCTAATGCAGTGATGGTGAACCTTCTAGAGACTGAGTGCCCAAATTGCAACTCAAAGCCCACTTATTTATTGCAAAGTGCCAACAGGGCAATTTAAGCAGTAACTTATTGCTCCCTGTTCTGCCAACAGTATCTTCGACTTAATGGACACCAATAGCATTTAAAGATAGAGGGCAAATTTGTATTATTATTGTAAAATCCCTACAGTCCTTCGGGCAAACTGTGCAAGAGGGCAAGGTCCTGAGTGCCTACAGAGAGGGCTACAAGTGCCACCTCTGGAAGCCGTGCTATAGGTTCACCACCACTGGCTTAATAGATATCTGACTTGAAGAAAACATAATTCTGATGTTGAAACACATTGTTGTCTTGTTCTTTTAATACAATTTAGAGACACTTAACTGTGTTGTTCTGGTCCTCTTACACAGTCGCCTCTCTAACTATTGGCGTTTTTACAAAGTTTAGGGAAGTTGGGTGTACAAATACTGTACCTAAGAAATTGTCCTGTCAATGGTTTAACCAAAAATCCTAATCTTTCCAACTTCAATTTATGTTAAATTGAACAGAGGCTTGGAAAGTAATAAGCGATTTACAACCCTGTACACAGAAAAATCACTTACAGCAAACTCTTTGTTCTCTTCTTTTCTCCTTATCTGTCCTTTCCATTGTGGAGCTGGTCGACCATCTGATAAGAGATTATAATAATTTAAGAACAAAGAAAAAAATATTTTCAAATGCAAAAGTTAATGCACACGAACAACTTAAATCACATTTTTTTCTTTCAAAGTTATTAATGCTTATAACAATCCCACATTACCTTTGTTGAGCCACCTCTCTAAGAAGGCAAGCTATGTGATCCATCTGATGGCTACCTGTCTCCAAGTTCAGTGACAACCACGTGCAGCCACTAAAACCCCATATAGAGTTCAACTACATGTGTTCTCCATCCACACTTACATGACCTCCGAAAACAATGGATTCTGTTGTTTCCATATCTCTATGCCTCTCCCTCTTCCCATGTCCAATACTCTTCCCGAATCTCTTGCCTTCCTGATATCAGAAGACAGCTGCCTTGTCTGGTGCTGCCATCTGCTGGCTGAATGATGTTTCCTCTATCACTATTAAAGTCTGCCAGTCCTCAGAAAAAGAGTAGTCAAGGAGCTCTGGAAAGGAACAGGTTGCCCACACAAGCTCCTACATTCCCTGTATAAACACCACTCCTGCATAACCAGTGTTATCTGTTTATTCCACCAACATCCAGAATTTATTCACACCCCAGAGATATGAAATAACATTTCTTGCAGGCAGGGGCCAAAATTGCAGTTGTAGCTACTGAGCATGTGCAGTTTGCGGGCAATGTAGTATCTGCTACTTTGTCCATACACTCCAGGGATCAGACACCGATTTCTTTACATCTCAGTTTCATTCAAGTTTATGTCTTTCTTCTAGAGAAATTGCATCATTTTTATATTCCCAGTCATCTCAATCAAATACAATTCTGTAAAAGTAAAATTCTGAGTGGATCGTCATGTTTTGAAAGGAAATAGCATAAAGAATTACCATGTAAATAAATCATGTACCTGCAAAACTCCAATCTGGAAGATCGGTTAAGGGGCCATATTCAGAACCACTGCGAGCAAAGCCGTGCCTAAGAGAGAAAAAAATAACTTTAGGAATAGAAAATGCTCTAGTTTGTCTGGGTTTAATCAAAAACATAAAAACGCCCGGGGGGAGGGGGAGGGGGTTTGGGCTGAGGTGTTTGGTTCGGGAGTTGGTGAAGGTTAAGAAAACAACAACAAACTTATACTTACCATCGCCATCTCTCTGTTTTTTGTATACAGATTACAGGTTATAGGTTTATCTACACTTTTATTTTGCTTCTTAACATTCTACTAGTAGCTGACACATATAAAAAGAGAGCTGAGAGATGATGAGATCCACAAGATGGATATAACACACAATGACACTCTCAGCTCTGCTATTTCACTTATAACACACAGAGTGAGCACTGCTACGTGCCTCCCTCCTAGATAAAGATCTTATCTTTCTGTAGCTAATAGAAAAAGTTTTTGCACAGCGCTTCTGCTTGTCAGCAGTAAGTGCCTTTGTCTGAGCTGGTCTTGTAATGCAGGAGGAGGGGCAGGAGGCAGAGAGCATTGAAGTGTGCAGACAAGAGAAGCTATTCATGAGAAGAGTCCGACCATAGTCAGAAGAGTCCGACCATAGTCAGAAGATTCACAGTCGGATCCAGGGGCAAGCAAATTGTTAACACTAGAACTGATAGAGACAAGTTTGAATTATATCTGTGAAATGCTGCATTTGTTAAGAACAGTGAATTAGAGAATTTTTTATTTTGTTATCCTAAGTATATTTAATATTCATGGGAATAACCCTTTAATCACTTACTTAATTCTCCATTCCTGTCCGGCACAGAGCAAAGTAGTGCTATGTAGACTTCGCTTCCATAAAAAACTGTGGCACAGTCCTGCCTGCAGGCGGGTCACTGAAAAATAAACAAGGAAAAAAAGTTCAGATTTTATATTATGACTGATATTAGAAAATAAAATGATGGCACATTGTCTGCTCATTTCTGGGGGACTCCACTTCTTGGGATTGTGCTAAGTGGACAGCCCCTTATACATTTTCTGTGTCATAGCCTTTACATTTGACACAGTTGGTTTGGATTTAGTTAATGAATAATCTCAAGAACATTTCAAAGTATATTGTGGCTAATAATTCCACCATTGTAAGGTCCAATTTCCTCAGCCAAGGCATACATTTTCTTGGATAAGTGACCTAAGATCTCTATTCTTGTACTTATTGAGTCAAAATAATTCTCCTCTAAAGAAAACATGGAACGGATGACTTTGTGGCACTGAAAATATTAGGGACAGAACAATGGTTTTCTAAATATGAAGAGTCAAGTTGGAAAGAAGAAGGATATTATGAAACTGTCATCTCCTACAGTGATCCAAAAAACATGTCAATATCAAAGTGGGAAAAAAACTAAAAATGATAATGACATGGATTACTTTAATTCATTACTAGTCTTACAGGTACTTGGGGACCTATCAAGCCTACATCATCCACAATAGTGAGGACAGGTGATCAATGTTACTCATAGGACAATCCCTTTAAAGGGTTTACCATGCTTTCCTAAAACTACCCTAGGAGGTAAGGATAAAATGAAAGCACTTTGATATGAGCACATATGTCTAACACACAGTGGCCCCCAAGCACCACTTTAATGAAACCTGCAACAGAATCTCAGATGTAAATGACATCAGAACTAGAGATGAGCGAGTATACTCGTCCGAGCTTGATGCTCGTTCGAGTATTAAGGTACTCGAAACGGCTCGTTGCTCGGACGAGTATTTCCCCTGCTCGAGATCGAGCATTTAATTAAAAAAACACAGTGAAGAACAATGAAGAATAGAATAAAAACAGTGAGCACAGTGACCACAGGATCATTTAAGTGAAAAACACAGTAAAGAACACAGTGAAGAATAGATTACAGATGTTCGGCACATCTGCTTACTTGTCGGGAGATACGCGCGGAACGGTGCGAACAAAATAGTATGTGAAGAACAATATATATGTGTGAAGAACACATTGAAGAACACGGTGAGCAGGACAGAGACACCGGGGAGCAGCACAGAGACATCGGGGCACGGAGACATCGGGCAGCGGCACGGAGACATCGGGGAGACTTCAGTGGAAGAAGAGCAGCGGATCCCGGGACAGCGTATCTCCCGACAAGTAAGCAGATGTGCCGAACATCTGCAATCTATTCTTCACTGTGTTTTTCACTTAAATGATCCTGTGTTCACTGTTTTTATTCTATTCTTCACTGTTCTTCACATCTGTAACTTGTCGGGAGATAATATACGCGCGGAACAGTGAAGAATAGATCGCAGATGTTTGCATACATCTGCTAACTTATCAGAAGACATTCTTTTTCAATTAATTAACACATTTTATTCCCGAACCATGGTCCCTTTGAAAAATGCTCGAGTCTCCCATTGACTTCAATGGGGCTCGTTATTCGAGACGAGCATCGGGAAAAGTTCGTCTCGAATAACGAGCACTCGAGCATTTTAGTGCTCGCTCATCTCTAATCAGAACCTGTCACCATTCTTATACTGATTTCACACTGTAAGGAGGAGGATGCATAAACGCTCATTAAAGGGGTTTTCCGGGTGTTTAAAAAATATATACAGGTGATCTGGCTTTGTGTGGGGGGGGGGGGGGGACAAGACAACGGGAGTGCCGGAGAGGGTAATTTTATTTTAACAGCCTGTATATACCGTATATATATATATATTTTTAGTTCTTAGCAGATCTAAATAAGTGTCTAGTATGTGTCTGGTGCTCAGATTTGAGTTTTTAAGGCGCTGACAGAGCCTTCCTGGTTCCAGACTATATATGTGGGTGTATTATAAATATGTATACAAGACAACCAAAAATATATTTTTGAAGAAACAGTGTAAAAACACACAGACTGGGAACCCGCTGATAAGGGAACGGATGGATGGAGTATATAACAGTGTTGTGGTTCCTGGCACAGTGGGTGGCAGGGGCTCAGCTGGGCAGGAAAACTAGAGCCTTTTGATTTTAGGATCAGTTGTATTCTGGAAAAATGCCATAATTTACTGACGCAGAATACCCCTTTACAGAGGAGATGTCATCTTCCCTGACATATATGATTTAGTAAAGACCTGCATTTCCATGAGCTTCCCCGCAGTAACAATTTTCTTTTCACCCTGGAATAATATGAATAAACGGACCCCTTGGCGGGTCCTTTCCACATATTATTTAACCTCTTAAAGACTAAAACAAATTCCATTTTTGTGTTTTTCACTCCCCCTCTTCAAAAAGCAATGACTCTTTCCATCTGCAGAGCCATATGAGGGTTTGTTTTCTGCAGACAAATTGTATTTCCTAGCGTCAGTATTAAATATTCCATGCAAGGAAACGAAAAGTTGGCAAAAAATTAAATGCAATACATAATAAAGAAGCATTTGATCCACTATCTTAGTTATCCCACGAAGGAAAGATTGGCCCTATCCTTACTTGCTGATGAGTGGGGGTCTCAGTGATGAGAACCCCGCAGATGGGTTCTCCGTCAAATCCATAGAGATCAATGGAGCAGAACGGTCATGCACGGCCGTCTACTCCATTAGTCTGAGGAGCGACAAAAGATCTGACGGACCTCTCGTTTTCATGATCTGCGGGGGACCTTTGGAAAGGTTGCATGCTGCTTGTTCATAAACACATTGCACAGAGCTTCCTGAACTGTCCAGAGCAGCCGGGGGATGGTGTAACGATTGATTACTTCTGCCTGTCAAGCACAACACACTAATTACATCACTCTATGAAGCAGTGCAAGAGAAGAAGCGCCGAGTTAGGCAAAGGAGTGACTGAGCCTTATTATCCTGAATTTTATAATTGTCTTTTCAGCAAAACCACTCAGCTCAGAGATTAAACAAGATATGTTTCTGCATCAGTGTAGCTACAGCATTCTCAAGGCATGTTTGGTTCATAATGCATCAAATCAAATTGTATATTTCCTTTAAAGAGCAAGGTAAGGGGTATTTATTGTGGGATGAGGTGTAATTTTTAGCACATCAATGTATGAGATTTTTTGATTATAAAAAAAAAAATAATTTTTCATGGCTGGCAAATAAGTGGATATATACGAATTAATTATGGGGATTGTATTTATATAAATAGTTAGGGAGTGTTTTTTATAATATTCACAAGAGACAGTTTATAATATTAATTCAGGGAATGCTGTCTATTATACATAAATTAGCACCACTATACTGTATATTGATTTAGGGGACACTCAATACACCCATATAAAGTTAGTGATTAAAATATTTTAATAATAAAAATGTATAGTAATTTTTGCACAGTATGTTAATTTTTTGGAAGGGGTATTTTTTATATATGTAGGTGGCACTGAGTGGTCCGGTTTTTTTTTATGCGGGAAACGCACCATGAAGTTCTGTACACAATAGAGTAGATAATCACCTGTAACTTAATGTAGTCCCTCATTTATACCTTAAGAACGCAAGAAGGAATAGTAGTGTAGGCCATGGTGTTGTTAAGAATGTAAGAGAAGAGATGAGCAGAGCCATTGAAATTCGAGTTCAGCACTGATCACGGGTGTTAACTGTTTAAATGCCACTTCCAAAGTTGCCAACAGCATCTAAACTACTGTGGGCGTGCAAGTAGTGGCACTAAACTGCGGACAGCACTGCGCATGGCCATTTTGGGGTGGAGCATTTCTCCTGAAGAAGTCATAGGGAACAGTGATTCTCCCTGAAATGACAGTACCCAGCACCTTCGGAAGGTTGGTGCCATGGGGATAAGCTCTGATGAAGTACTGAAGGACACCGCTCAACACTTATTAAGAGGGCATAAAGGGTGCTTGTTGCTAAATGCAGCAAACGAAACATTGAGCAAAAATCATCATCTCCATGATCGTATCGACCCAAAGAATAAAGGTGAAGTGTCATTTGGAGCATGTAGTGAAAACTGTAAAAACAGAGCCCACAACAATATGGTACAAAATGTTTTTGTCAATATCACCTCTTTTGGAATTTCTTTTAGCTTCCCAGTACATTGCGAAGAATATTGAACAGTGACAATAGAAAGTACAATTTGTTACACAGAAAAACAAGCCCCCATATGTTTATATACACTGAAAAATAAAAATGTTTTGGCTTTGAAAATAAGGGGAGCAAAATACTGAAAGGCAAAATGGAAAAAGGGCATTGTCACAAGATGATGACCATTAAAAGTCACAGCCCCGGACCCATACATGGAAGGCATAGGATAAGATCTATCTTTTGCAACACAGGCAGTCCTCACATGCACTGGGGCTGTGAAATCCCCAGCCATATGCATGACCCTATAGAAGTAAATGGGGACGTGTATAGCTTAAGAAAATACAGCTAGCACATGTCCTCATTCTTTCGTTGTGTGCAGGTAGCCTTTAGGCTGCTTTCACAGGAACATATACCACACCTGAGGCGGGACCCAAGCGTAGCACATGTTCGGCTGGAAATGTAGAGGGGTGAGGACTCCTCACCCTCCCCTTTCCATAGCAAGACATGCTTCCAGGCCATACATACGCTCTTTAATTTTTCTGGTGACGGCATGGCGTTTCTCACTGAGCACAATGAACTTCTATGTTGGCCGTACGCTAGCTGCTGTTTGTACGGCATTCGGCCACCATATATGTTGTGTGAAAGGGGCCTTAGCGAAGAGTCTGGATTATAACATATTTTTGTAATCTAAAAGAATAAAAATAAAACAGTGATTGCTCAGTAAAGTACAGTACAAGTTACTAGTTAGGGTTTATCAGGGCATTTTTGAGGTGATAGGTTCCCTATAATATAATCCACTACAACTACTGGATTACAGCCGATGAAAAAGAGAAGCAAAATAATCCTATTAACTCAGTGACATCATTCTCTGCCGGTCTAGACATCTAGGAGACATCTAGGAGACTCCATGGCTGGACGGACACTTCGTGCTCCATAGAGATGTATGACAGGCGCCGTGCACACAGCTGCACGGTGTACACTCATCTACAGATATATGTATACGCTCTAGGAGACAAGGACATTACAGCTTAGGTACTAAAGGGCAAGATACCCAGCGTTATAGGATACAACGGTACACAACACAT
The DNA here is from genome assembly GCA_019512145.1 of Engystomops pustulosus. NCBI lineage: Eukaryota > Metazoa > Chordata > Amphibia > Anura > Leptodactylidae > Engystomops > Engystomops pustulosus. The sequence continues at coordinate 213,002,639 of CM033641.1, read as the reverse complement.
ACAGCGACACACTACACTTTCACCTCCTCACCTATCGTGGGCGCCGCCATCTTGCCCTGTAGTGTCCGATGTCAGAGGAAGGGAGGAGCTTCCGTAGTAGGGGGCGTGGTGGACTGTGTACACTGACTGCTAGAAGCATAGGCTGTGATGTCTGCTACACGTGACTGTGAAGGAGAAGCATCTGTCTGTGTACACATGGAGGAGATGCTATAGGATTGAAGAAATGTCAGGGGAGCTGTAGTTGTAGGGATGATGTATGTTCATTATATTGGACTGTATATTGAAATGTATGTTACATAGGACTGCGGGTATGCTGTGAGCTGAGGTGACAAGAGGGACTACACCTCTGGCAGGGGCTCAAGTACATAAGACTAGATGTGTGAGTGCTGAGGTGGAAAGGGATGTTAAATGGGACTGCATGTCTGGTGGGGGCAGAAGTTGCAAGAGTTGTATGTTAAATGGGACTGCAAGTCTCATGGGGGCAGAGGTGGCAATATGTGTATGTTACATGGGACTGTATGAATGGTAGGGACTGAGGTGACGAGATATATGTCACATGGAACTGCATGCCTGGTGAGGAAGAGAAAAATGTTACATAGTACTGCACGTGTGGTGGAGGCTGAGGTGGTAAGAGAGATTTTGTTTGCTGGACTACAGTTCTACAGGTGGAAGAGATAATGTTCATAGTACTGCACGTGTGTGGAGGCTGAGGTGGGAAGAGATGTATAGTTGCATGGGACTATACATGTCTAGCAGGTGGTAAGAGATGTATGTTACATAGTACGCACGTTGGTGGGGCTGAGGTGGTAAGAGATGTATGTTGCATGGAACTACTGTCTAGCAGGTGTTAAGAGATGTATATTTACTTGGAGTACTGCACACGTGGTGGAGGCTGAGGTGGTAAGAGATGTATGTTACAATGGACTGCATGTGTGGTGGGGGGCTGAGGTGGTAAGAGGAAATGTATGTTGTTACATGGGCACTACATGTCTAGCAGGTGCTGAGGTGAAAGATATGTTATATGACTGCTTGTCGTTGGGGCTGAGGTGGCAGAGAACACACATCCCCTTATTCTCGGCCTTAAAAAATCACATATGTATGAACTTTTTTTTCTTCCTCTCCCCTCTGCTGGCTGATGCACATGTTTCTGCAGCTCACAGTTCAAATAGAAGGTCTTGATAGATGTTGCAGCAGTATGAGCGGCCGGGGCCAGAATTAACAAACTGCACCTAAAACCACCTCAAAATTGATTTGCGATGCAGTTGTAACTGCAACGTCTGACCGCAACCCTCAGGGGTACGCATGGTCATTTAATTATTGTTTTTATAGACACTTTCTGAACGCACCGGGTTCTGAGAGATGCAGGATAGTGAGTTAGGGCTGTCCGAATATGGCACACACTGGCTCACACCCTCAGTGCTGAAACCTTATCAGCCCAAGATTTAAGATCCTTCCTGTTTTGATGATTTGGAGATTCCCCCATACAAAGACAATGGGCACAAGTGGTGGTGCGCTGATTATAATAGGTACAGACCACACCCTTCGCCCCGTAGGCACTAGGACCCTCCTACCTGAGATCAGATCCAGCACTTGAGGAGTTCGAGCCTTCTCAATCAGAAGCCCTACAGTCAGGTTCTTGGGCTCATAGGATCGTATCAATACCTGGATCCCATTAATACCAGACATGACCAATTTTTATGCTCCCATTTAGATATTTTATATGGTTTGGGATTTATATGACCCTTTGTCTGAAAGTGGAGGAAAAACCTTTGAAACAGCCGATGTCAGAACGTCTCAATAAATGCTTTGAGACTCAATAAGCTATTCGAGATGAGGCTGGATACTGTCTACTATCCTGTTTCCTCTCTTTTCTTATTTGCAGTTCACTGCTATAATCTTTTTTATATTTTGATATACGGAATTAACCCCTTCGCGCAGCAGGTTGTAACAGTACAGTCCGTCCCCGGGTTACGAACAAGATCGTTTCTGCCGGTTTGTTCTTACATTGATTTGTATGTAGTTGGAACTGTATATTATATTGTAACCGCCGACAGAATTTTTTTGGTCTCTGTGGACAATTGGATTTTAAAAATTTGGGTGCATAAGAATCAGGATTAACATAAAGTTTCATTACAGATACATTTGATAACTGTTATAGCTTATTATTGTAGCTTAAGGCTAAAGTACAGTAAATACCAACATCCAGAGGTCCGTTTGTAACTAGGGGTCGTCTGTAAGTCAGGTGTTCTTAATAGGGACCGCCTGTATGTCCTTGCTGGAGTGACTTCTGGCACAGGGTGTGTGCTATCATGTCCAGTTTTTTGGCATCAGCTCACGAGCATAGCCGGCACCAACAGTGGGTTTCAGCTGACCCGTGCTCTAACACCAGCAATAGAGCTGTCCTCTGTTACAGGAACCTGTCATCAGAAATAAGCCTAATAAACCACTACCAGTATGTTGACAAGCTGTTGAGCAGCTTCTACATCATGTTTCTTTCATGGCCCAGCCTTGGTGGAATCATCCAAAAATCAACATTAAGTAAGATGTACGTTGGATGTATTAAATCAGGAGGCAAGAATTAACAACTGAATTCAAGCTCTTGCTGCCATTGAAATCTACTCCTTGTAGCTCTGAGCCCTGAACTCTTCCAGCTCATTTGAATATCTTTATAAAGTCTTTTTAGAAGAACCCGATGTCCAAGACTTCATAAAACGAGATCAACCCCCCGGACAGATGGATAGGCAAGTAAGTTGTTGGCACTTCCATCATGAAATCTAATGGTAGATGTTCTTTAAGGAATTAATCAAGGGGAAAGGAACCATTTTCATACCGCACTTACCTTAAAAAAGTGATATGGCTAATACCCAGTGGAAACATCACACAATTTTTAGATGAATATGGCAGCTTAGCGTCTAATATGTCATATCCTTCTTGTGCTACTATAAAAAACCAGCTCTCTACCTATTATGCTGTATTTCATGATTTTATTAATGCTCTATATAGAGAGTGATAGGGAGGCTCTATAAATGGTGGCTGACGGGTGGGGGGGGTCTAGTGGCTAAAGGGGGGGGACTGTCACTAATTGCTTAACCCTTTCAGACCTGGCCCTTTTTGTTTTTTTCATTTCTATTTTCCAATCCACATGATCAAAATCCATAACTTTTTTATTTTCCATGTCCGGAGCTGTTGTACAACTTGTTTTCTTTGCTGCGTAACAAATTACACTTTATAAGATGGTATTTATTATTCCATACCGTGTACTGGGAAGCGGTAAAAAAAATTCCAAATGCAGTGAAATTGGTAAAAATTGCATTTGTGTCCATTTTCTTGTGGGCTTGGATCTTATGGATTTCACTGTGCGCCCCAAATACATGTCTACTTTTTCTTTGGGTCGGTACGATTACGGGGATACCAAATTTATATAGGTTTATAATGTTTCATACATTTAAAAAATTAAAACCTCCTGTACAAAATTTTTTTGGGGGGATTTTGCCATCTTCTGCGCTAATAACTTTTTTTATACTTTGGTGTACAGAGCTGTGGGTGGTGCGTTTTTTGCGGATTTTGATGACGTTTACATGTTATCGATTTTAGGACTGTACGACCTTGTGATCACTTTTTTATAGAATTTTGAATTTTTTAAAATTGACAAAAAAGTGGCATTTTCGACTTTGGATGCGATTTTCCGTTACGGGATTAAACGCAGTGAAAAACTGTTATCATTTACCTAATGTGTTTATGATTTTTACTGTTTATTTATATTTAGATCAGTTCTAGGAAGGGGGGTATTTGAGTTTTTGGGGTTTTTTATTATAATTCTTTTTTTTTAAACTTTTTTTTATTTTTATTTTCTATTTTTTCAGCTCCCTAGGGTCCTTTAACCCTAGTTGTCTGTACGATCCTATCATATACAGCCATACTACTGTATGGCAGTATATGGGGATTTTTACTCCTCATACATTACAATGTGCTGATAGCACTGAATGCATGGGTTAACCTGAAGTAGACTCGGGTCTTCATGACCCGAGGCTACCATGGCGACAGATCGCCGCTCCCCGATGAACGTCACAGGAGCGGCGATCCTCGAAAAGATGGCGGCGCCCACGCGTCGCCATCTTTTTGAAGCCGCTGGCATCTTTGCCGGCGCGATCATCGAGAATAACACCCACCCGCGAACGGTGCTGGCATATGCGCAAAGACTTACCGGCTATGGAGAGGGCTCAGCGCGTGAGCCCTCTCCATGCACCCGCGCCCGACCCGTGAGGCTATTACGTCCGGGCGTGAACATGTTAAGGGAGGATATATGACTGGTGGCTAAACTGGTGTTTCTGTGAGAGTAAGCTTTGTGACTGGAGGCTATAGGGAACATTGTGAATGTTGTATAATAGGAGGTCACTTTGATAGATTACTGAGGGGCACTATAATTATATTTTCTACTTACTATATATTGAGAAGTGGCAGAACCTTACATGTTTGTTTTGCAAAATGTACAGAGAAGAGTTTTGTTTGTTGAACTGACATGGGCGATTTTTAAGATGAAAAAAATGTCTCCAATGAATGACGTCATCTGTCTGATGTGTTCAACCGAATATCAGTCCCCCTCACTTTAGTGTGCAAGAGGCTTTACAGTAAGTGCTTGTATACCCATGATCTCACAATTCTGCAGGATCTCCCCTGCGCTTTTTGTTGTTCATTTAACCCTATTAGCCACAGTGTCAGTACACAAAAAAAATACTTTGAGTTCATGGAATCTTGAGGATAGCTGCTGTCATTGTGTGTTATACCCATCTCTAATAATAAGTTCCTTATTTATATACTCACCACTTCAGATTACGCAGCGCTGCACAAGCTTGCCAAATCGGTCCCGGTCACCATGGGGCTCACAGTCTAATCAACCTGCCAGTATGTTTTTTGAGTGTGGGTTGAAAGCAGAGAAACCCACGCAAACACAAAGAGAAATACAACACTCTTTGTAGATTTGACCCTGAACTTGAACCCAATGAAAGTGTAGATGAACCTGGGCCCTGAAAATCTAACCACATTGTCACACACAAGCATCTCACAGCAGTAGAGAGGCCCATAATGTGTCGGCTTACGGATTCCTCCGCCCACACCCTGAAATTTTACACTGACAAACACTAAGTTACAGAGCTAAAATATCAATAAAACTGCGTAAAATTGTGAAGTAAGGGGGCAAAAAAGCTGGTTTTTGTGTAACATCACTAAGGGGTCAACATTTGAGAACTTTCTTTCATGCTCAAACTCCTTTAAGATGTGGGGCTTTGATTTTTTTTGGGGGAAGAAACAACTTTTATTTTTTTGTTTTGGACATGCATTGTCCAAAACTGCTATCCTTATCTACATATCCCTATAATACTATGGAAGTGTATCACTACTCGAGTGTAAATTATTAAGAGCTCTGTTCACAATACTCACTATGTTGACAGATATGAGCACTGTCCGCTATCACAGTGTACCCATGCATTGCCAAAATTTTGGTGCCATGGTAAGTTGACTGCCTGCTGGCATTACATAACCATTACTTTTATACGTAACTCCTGAACTACTTTACAAATCTAACCACAGTGCATCTCCAAGGGGTTACCATATAGCTGGTAGTAATCCATTTACGAACCAAAGTTCAGCATCCTGTTAAATTTAGTAAGTTAAATTTATACAAATTAACACATAAAGGAACAGTCTCCAAGGTTTACCATTTTATTAGGTGCTGAAAATGCACAATCATTTATTATAGGCCTCCAGTGCAAACCCTTTTTTCAGGTTGAGCAACTGTATGTGGTGTCTTCACAGCAGATATCCAGTAAGTCACATTTCAAGTTTTCCCCAGATGATCAGAGTCAAGCAGACGTTTGGCAGACCCTTAGCATCTCTCTCTTTGGCTTCTATTACAAAACATAGAAACAGACATAAGGAAGATGGTAAAATAGTAATAAGATTATAGAATATTATCACTCAAATCACAATTTTTTAATTAAGAATCATGAGACCACAGACGACACATTCTGTAAGATAGAACGTTTAAGGGTCAACTCAAAAGGACTTAGCAACAATATATTACCGTATATATATATATATATATATATATATATATATATATGCACGTGTGGTGGAGGCTGAGGTGGTAAGAGATGTATGTTGAATGGGACTACATGTCTAGCAGGTGGTAAGAGATGTATGTTACTTGGGACTGCACATGTGGTGGGGGCTGAGGTGGTAAGAGATGTATGTTACATGGGACTGCATGTGTGGTGGGGGCTGAGGTGGTAAGAGATGTATGTTACATGGGACTACATGTCTAGCAGGTGCTGAGGTGACAAGATATGTTATATGGGACTGCTTGTCTGTTGGGGCTGAGGTGGCAGAGAACACACATCCCCCTTATTCTTCGGGCCTTAAAAAAATCACATATGTATGAGACTTTTTTTTCTTCCTCTCCCTCTGCTGGCTGATGACATGTTTCTGCAGCTCACAGTTCAAATAGAAGGTCTTGATAGATGTTGCAGCAGTAATGAGCGGGCCGGGGCCAGAAATTAACAAAACTGCACCTAAAACCACCTCAAAATTGATTGCGATGCAGTTGTAACTGCAACGTCTGACCGCACCCTCAGGGGTACGCATGGTCATTTAATTATTGTTTTTATAGACACTTTCTGAACGCACGGGTTCTGAGAGATGCAGGAAGTGAGTTAGGGCTGTCCGAATATGGCACAACACTGGCTCACAACCCTCAGTGCTGAACCTTATCAGCCCAGATTTTAAGATCCTTCCTGTGTTTGATGATGTTGGAGATTCCCCCATACAAAGACAATGGGCACAAGTGGTGGTGCGCTGATTATAATAGGTACAGACACACCCCTTCGCACCCGTAGGCACTAGGGACCCTCCTACCTGAGATCAGATCCAGCACTTTGGAGGAGTTCGAGCTTCTCAATCAGAAGCCCTACAGTCAGGGTTCTGGGCTCATAGGATCCGTATCAATACCTGGATCCCATTAATACCAGACATGACCAATTTTTTATGCTCCCATTTAGAGATATTTATATTGGTTTGGGATTTATATGACCCTTTGTCTGAAAGTGGAGGAAAAACCTTTTGAAACAGCCGATGTCAGAACGTCTCAATAAATGCTTTGAGACTCAATTAAGCTATTCGAGATGAGGCTGGATAACTGGTACATTCATTTTCCTATATTTTCATCACAGCTGCTAATAATCTTTTTTATATTTTGATAGAACGGGAGGATTTAACCCCTTCGCGCAGCAGGTTGTAACAGTACAGTCAGTCCCCGGGTTACGAACAAGATCGTTTCTGCCGGTTTGTTCTTACATTGAATTTGTATGTACGTTGGAACTGTAATATTGACTATTTGTACCGCAGACAGAATTTTTTTGGTCTCTGTGAATTGGATTTTAAAAATTTTGGGGTGTCATAAGAATCAGGATTAACATAAAGTTTCATTACAGATACATTTATAACTGTTATAGCTGATTATTGTAGCTTAAGGCTAAGTACAGTAAATTACCAACATCCAGAGGCCCGTTTGTAACTAGGGTCGTCTGTAAGTCAGGTGTTCTTAAGTAGGGACCGCCTGTATGTCCTTGCTGGAGTCTTCTGGCACAGGGTTGTGCTATCATGTCCAGTTTTGGCATCAGCTCACGGGCATAGCCGGCACCAGAGCAGTGGGTTTCAGCTGACACCGTGCTCTAACACCAGCAATAGGAGCTGTCCTCTGTTACAGGGAACCTGTCATCAGAAATAAGCCTAATAAACACTACCAGTATGTTGACAAGCTGTTGAGCAGCTTCTACATCATGTTTCTTTCATGGCCCAGCCTTGGTGGAATCATCCAGAAATCAACATTAAGTAAGATGTACGTTGGATGTATTAAATCAGGGAGGCAGAGATTTAACACTGAATTCAAGCTCTTGCTGCCATTGAAATCTACTCCTTGTAGCTCTGAGCCCTGAACTCTTCCAGCTCATTTGAATATCTTTATAAAGTCTTTTTTAGAAGAACGCCGATGTCCAAAGACTTCATAAAAGCGAGATCACCCCCGGACAGATGGGATAGGCAAGTAAGTTTGTGGCATCTTCCATCATGAAATCTAATGGTAGATGTTCTTTAAGGAATTAATCAAGGGGAAAGGAACCATTTTCATACCGCACTTACCTTAAAAAAAGTGTAATGGCTAAATACCCAGTGGAAACATCACAATTTTTAGATGAATATGGCAGCTTAGCGTCTAATATGTCATATCCTTCTTGTGCTACTATAAAAAGCCAGCTCTCTACCTATTATGCTGTATTTCATGATTTTATTAATGCTCTATATAGAGAGTCATCGGGAGGCTCTATAAATGGTGGCTGACGGGGTGGCTCTGTGACTGGTGGCTAAAAGGGAGACTTTCACCATTCGCTAAAAGGGACGCTATGATTATTGGCTTAAAGGGAGGATATATGACTGGTGGCTAAACTGGGGTTTCTGTGAAAGTAAGCTTTGTGACTGATGTCTAAAAGGGGCACTGTGACTGCAGGCTAATAGGGAACATTGTGAATGTTGTATAAAGGAGGTCACTTTGACTATAGATTACTGAGGGGCACTATAATTATATTTGCTACTGTACTATATATTGAGGAAGTGCAGAACCTTACGTGTTTATTTTGCAAAATGTACAGAGACGAGTTGTTGTTGTTGAAACTGACATGGCGATTTCTATGATGAAAGACAATGTCTCCAATGAATGACGTCATCTGTCTGATTGTGCAACTGAATATCACTTTAGTGTGCAAGAGGCTTAACAATAAGTGCTTGTATTACCCATGATCTCACAATTCTGCAGGATCTCCCCTGAGCTTTTTGTAGTTCATTTAACCTATAGAGCTACAGTGTCAGTACACAAAAAAATACTTTGAGGTTCATGGAATCTTGAGGATAGCTGCTGTCATTGTGTGTTATACCCATCTCATAATAATAATAATTCCTTTATTTATATAGTGCACACAGATTACGCAGCGCTGCACAGAGCTTGCCAAATCGGTCCCTGTCCCCTATGACTTACCGGCTATGGAGAGGGCTCAGCGCGTGAGCCCTCTCCATGCACCCGCGGCCGACCCGTGACGTGCTATTACGTCACGGGTCGTGAACATGTTAAAGGGAGGATATATGACTGGTGGCTAAACTGGTGTTTCTGTGAGAGTAAGCTTTGTGACTGGAGGCTAATAGGGAACATTGTGAATGTTGTATAATAGGAGGTCACTTTGACTATAGATTACTGAGGGGCACTATAATTATATTTTCTACTGTACTATATATTGAGGAAGTGCAGAACCTTACATGTTTGTTTTGCAAAATGTACAGAGAAGAGTTGTTGTTGTTGAAACTGACATGGCGATTTTTAAGATGAAAGAAAATGTCTCCAATGAATGACGTCATCTGTCTGATTGTGCAACTGAATATCAGTCCCCCTCACTTTAGTGTGCAAGAGGCTTTACAGTAAGTGCTTGTATTACCCATGATCTCACAATTCTGCAGGATCTCCCCTGCGCTTTTTGTTGTTCATTTAACCTATAGAGCCACAGTGTCAGTACACAAAAAAAATACTTTGAGGTTCATGGAATCTTGAGGATAGCTGCTGTCATTGTGTGTTATACCCATCTCATAATAATAATTCCTTTATTTATATAGCTCACACAGATTACGCAGCGCTGCACAGAGCTTGCCAAATCGGTCCCGGTCACCAATGGGGCTCACAGTCTAATCAACCTGCCAGTATGTTTTTGAGTGTGGGTTGAAAGCAGAGGAAACCCACGCAAACACAAAGAGAACATACAAACTCTTTGTAGATGTTGACCCTGGAACTTGAACCCAAATGAAAGTGTAGATGAACCTGGGCCCTGAAAATCTAACCACATTGTCAGCACACAGCATCTCACAGCAGTAGAGGGACCATAATGTGTCGGCTTACAGAGTCTCCGCCCACACCCTGGAATTTTACACTGACCATCACAAAGTTACAGGCGCCAAAATATCAATAAAACTGCGTCAAATTGTATAGTAAGGGGGCAAAAATGCTGTTTTTGTGTAAACGTCCCTAGGGGGTCAACATTTGAGAACTTTCTTTCATGCTCAAACTCCTTTAAGATGGGTGCTTTGAGTTTTTTGGGGAAAGAAAACAACTTTTATTTTTGTTTTGGACATGCATTGTCGCTATAATGCTATCCTTATATACATATCCCTATAATACTATGGAAGTGTATCACTACTCGAGTGTAAATTATTAAGAGCCTCTGTTCACAATACTCACTATGTTGACAGATATGAGCACTGTCCGCTATCACAGTGTACCCATGCATTGCCAAAATGTTGGTGCCATGGTTAGTTGACTGTCCTGCTGGCTATTACATAACCATTACTTTGATACTGTAACTCCTGAACTACTTTTAGCAATATCTAACCACAGTGCATGCTCCAAGGGGTTACCATATAGCATGGTAGTAATCCATATTACGAACCAAAAAGTTCTAGCATCCCTTGTAAATGTAGTAAGTTAAATTTATACAAATTAACACATAAAGGAAACAGTCTCCAAGGTTTACCATTTTATTAGGTGCTGAAAATGCACAATCATTTATTATAGGCCTCTCAGTGCAACCCACTTTCAGGTTGAGCAGACTGTATGTGGTGTATTCACAGGCAGATTTCCAGTAAGTCACATTTCAAGTTTTCCAGATGATCAGAGTCAAGCAGACGTTGGCAGACCCTTAGCATCTCTCTCTTTGGCTTCTATTACAAAACATAGAAAACAGACATAAGGAAGATGGTAAAATAGTAATAAGATTATAGATATTATCACTCAAATCACAATTATTTAATTAAGAATCATGAAGACCAGCAGATGACACATTCTGAACATAGAAAGTTTATAGGGTCAACTCAAAAGGACTTAGCAACAATATATTACAGTATATATATATTAATATAGTGCACAAGAGTAAGGCAAATTGCACCTGAAAAATCCGGGCCATTGTGTCAAAATGTCTGAGAATAAAACAATGAGTGTGCCAAAGAAGACACGAGCTTATAGTGTATTGATGTGACTAAAAGTAATTGCTATTAAATTTTTCATCCCAAAATGTAAAAAAATGCTGTGAAAAGTAATCTCTCAACCCACCCACAAGTAAAAATAGCATTGGGTAGGACGCTTTATATGTTTTCCAGATGTAACTCTCCTGTTCCTAACCATCTTTCACTTTAGAGTAAATTACATTTTTATCTTTAGATATGTAAATCTAAATACAGAATGCCTGGATTTATTAACCATGATTGTGCTTGAATTTGCATGCATTTGGAAGGTTCATATTTCCGCTATTGATAGTAAAAATAGAATAGCACAATAAGCCAAATTTTTTTGACTGTTATGGATGGTCCATAAGTTGACCTTCTGTCCACTTTTGTTTTAGTTTAGAGGGGTTGTTCACTTTCAGCCAATAACTGATATTGTATGTATAATCAAAAGTTTTACAATTTTCCAATATCCTTTGTGTATCAATTCCACACTGTTTTCTAGGTCTCTGATGAATGTCATTCAACAGGAAGCTTCACTGTGTACTTCCTATGGATAGGAATCGTCATGTGATGTCCACCCATGCAAGACCCATTTTAAAGCTTTACTTACTGTCTGAGATATAACAAGCTGTGCTCCTGTGCGACATCACCAATGAAGCTTCCAGTTTAATGACAGCAAGCAGAGATCAAGGAAACCGCAAGGAATTGATACAGAAAATATAATGAAAAATCTTATAATTTTCACTACCAGCATATAACATCTATTTTCTGAAAGTGGACAACACCTTTATGGACAGCTTAGAGGAAATGTACCATCAAAATCAAGTATGATTAAAAAAGGGCACCGTGAAAGTTAAGATCCAGAAACCGCGTAATCTTCTTATATTTGTTACCCATTGTCTCTTTAATTTTTATATCAACTTTAAAAATTATGCTAATGAGCCAGAAGCGTTATTGGGGGTGTTTGCAGTACCCTTCCGCGCTTTAGCTTCACAGGGTGTTATAGTGTGCAGCAGCACTTCCCCCCCTTCCACTGTATGCAAAAACTTCCACTGCTATCATGAGATTATATCAGGCAGAGGGAGGGGGAAGTGCTGAGGGAGCAGGGGCAAACTGCAGCACATAGGGGCTCTGGCAACAACCTCAGGGGCTCTTCAGGCTCATTAGAATAAATTTGATCAAGTTGATTTAAGAAGGAATGAGGCCATGGATAAACAATACTGTGGACACGCCCTTTTTCAGTGGATTTGGAAAATAGTGTAAAAATGGTCTAAAACCTTCAGTAAACGTGGCCAAGGGCATTTCAGGTGCAGATTACTCCAGTTTTCTGGCGTAAATAGATCTCCCCCATTGTTTTTTGTCTATCGTCTGTCTCATTCAAGTATTCTCAGTATATTACACACATATGTGGAGCAGGTCACAAAACTGCTGTTTATTCTGTCCCCTGTGGCCTAAAGACTTACCGGCCGTGTGGCGCATTCCACGGTGCAAGGCATCACCTGTCTGAGACATTTTTTGTTCATTTGTATGCAGTGTCAAATTGGTGCCAGCCACTAGAATACAAAATAACAACTAATGACCATTCCAAATCAGAACGTTTATACATTCAATATTAACCAGAAAGGGGAGACTTTATGTTTAAATGATTAGCTGTTATCAAATGTATCTGTAATGAAGCTTTAGTGTTAATATTGATTCTTATGACAACCCAACATTTTTAAAATCCAATTGTCGCAGAGACCAAAAAAGTACTGGCTGGGATTACAATGATAAAATATACAGTTCTGACTTACATCTAAATTCAACTTAAGAACAAACCTACAGACCCGATCTTGTATGTAACCCGGGGACTGCCTGTACAGAATGCCTGGATTTATTAACCATGATTGTGCATGAATTTGCATGCATTTGGAAGGTTCATATTTCCGCTATTGATAGTAAAAATAGAATAGCACAATAAGCCATATTTTTTTTACTTTTATGGATGGTCCATAATTGGGCCTTCTGTCCACTTTTGTTTTAGTTTAGAGGGGTTGTTCACTTTCAGGCAATAACTGATATTGTATGTATAATGAAAAGTTTTACAATTTTCCAATATCCTTTCTGTATGAATTCCACACTGTTTTCTAGGTCTTTGATGAATGTCATTCAACAGGAAGCTTCACTGTGTACTTCCTATGGATAGGAATCGTCATGTGATGTCGACCCATGCAAGACCCATTTTAAAGCTTTTCTTACTGTCTGAGATATAACAAGCTGTGCTCCTGTGTGACATCACCAATGAAGCTTCCAGTTTAATGACAGCAAGCAGAGATCAAGGAAACCGCAAGGAATTGATACAGAAAATATAATGAAAAATCTTATAATATAAGCATATAACATCTATTTTCTGAAAGTGGACAACACCTTTATGGACAGCTTAGAGGAAATGTACCATCAAAATCAAGTATGATTAAAAAAGGGCACCGTGAAAGTTAAGATCCAGAAACCGCGTAATCTTCTTATATTTGTTACCCATTGTCTCTTTAATTTTTATATCAACTTTTAAAATTATGCTAATGAGTCAGAAGCGTTCTTGGGGGTGTTTGCAGTACCCCTCCGCGCTTTAGCTTCACAGGGTGTTATAGTGTGCAGCAGCACTCCCCCCCCTTCCACTGTATGCAGAAACTTCCACTGCTATTGTGAGATTATATCAGGCAGAGGGAGGGGGAAGTGCTGAGGGAGCAGGGGCAAACTGCAGCACATAGGGGCTCTGGCAACAACCTCAGGGGCTCTTCAGGCTCATTAGAATAAATTTGATCAAGTCGATTTAAGAAGGAATGAGGCCATGGATAAACAATACTGTGGACACGCCCTTTTTCAGTGGATTTGGAAAATAGTGTAAAAATGGTCTAAAACTTTCAGTAAACGTGGCCAAAGGCATTTCAGGTGCAGATTACTCCAGTTTTCTGGCGTAAACAGATCTCCCCCATTGTTTTTTGTCTATCGTCTGTATCATTCAAGTATTCTCAGTATATTGCACACATATGTTGAGCAGGTCACAAAACTGCTGTTTATTCTGTCCCCTGTGGCCTGAAGACTTACCGGCCGTGTGGCGCATTCCACGGTGCAAGGCATCACCTGTCTGAGACATTTTTTGTTCATTTGTATGCAGTGTCAAATTGGTGCCAGCCACTAGAATACAAAATAACAACTAATGACCATTCCAAATCAGAATGTTTATACATTCAATATTAACCAGAAAGGGGAGACTTTATGTTTAAAAGAAAACTTCAGCAGATGTTTGACTTAAAGCTGCTGGGCCCTATACAAAATCTGTACCAGGTTCTGTAACTATAATGTATTGTTTATTGTACTGGTCTATTTGTATGAGCTAGATACACCTCATAGACCTCCTAAGGGTGTCAGGTCCAGGTGCAAAAGCACCCTTTGCACCACCAATTTATGTCCCCGTTTTTCAGCACATGATGCATGTGGCTGCAGAACGGACATTTTCAGAATAATGTACTACATAAAAATCTCTCTTACCAGAATTTGTTGTATCAGCAGAGTCACAAGACTGCATCCTTCGAGAGCGTTGTGGCTTTAGAGGTGGCCGTCGGACTGGGGGTACATTATCTGATGACAAAGAAAGGAGTATATTGAGTTATATAACTGAGGATCATAGACAGAAGGAGGCAAGAAGGACCTGAGGAGTGATTATTGACAGCAAACAGTAAAGGGTCAACTGAATGGTTTGAGAACATTAGAATTAAAAACACATGCAGAATGGAGAAATAAACATCAGGAACATCAGATAGAACAAAGCGTGTAGTTATAAACAGAAATGTGAAAAAGCAAAAACAGATGCAGCTAGAAAATATAGACCCTAGGGTCTATGTGGTGAGTGAGAGGGTACTGTATGGTGTAAAGTGTTTGCAGTTGAGCACTGGGCAGTTCCCACCTCCCACTGGGGGGGCCGCCTCTTTCCCAGGTTCTCTGATTCGTGGTTTGGGCACTGGGAGTTCCTTCCTCGTCTCTTCTGAAAATTCGGTCTCGCCGTGCCCCCCCCCCACAAGATACTTTCCTACCTCGCGGGGCAGCAACTGGCCGCAGTTCTGCCGAAGGGGGGCAGGAATCAGTAAGACCCCCCTGGAAAAACAAGGGAGGGGAAGGTGAATTGGGTGTAAACAGTCTATGTTTCCCTGTTATATCAGGACAAATAGAGTTGGTCTGCAAAGACCATATCCTTAGGTTCATTTCTACCAGTAGGTCATTGTCGTAAGGGGCATTAAGATTAGCAGCTGTGAGGCAATAAAGAAGACTCTGCTTTACAATTGGCTGACATTAAAGCCAACATCTACAGCTAACAGCCTTGTACATTTTGCTGTTTCCTCTATCAACAATTCCGAAAGGATGTATAAGATATATGCTTCAAACCACCTTAATCATTTCCACACCATACACAAAACTTAATTCTTAACCTAAAACCAACCAATATTCATAAAGTGGTAAAATAAATAATTTTATAGCGCTATTGTTCTACTCATGTAACAACAGAAAGAAGCTTAACCTACCAAGTAAATTATACATATATTAGTTATAACACAAAGTCACAGAACTGGGTTTTTACAGATTACCACACAACTTTCACCATTGAAAACCGGCATATAAATGTGTTGTACAGTTCATCCTGCAATGTGTATATAGGCTGTCTTTAAAATATTCAGTTTTCTCAGAACATTATACAATATGAATGTGATGTTGTCTGGGCCAATGATGTCCTACACCATGTATTGTGTGATTCTCAATGCATTTCTCAAAGGGAGCAGTCAATCGACATTGAATTGCCTTCATATTATTTTATCTTATCTGTCCTTATTTCTGTGATACGAAATCTATTCACATATTTACTCTCACTATGGTATCCCCTAGTGAGTCTGGTTCTTAAAAGCTATGAATGTGGCATTACCTCTTCTCTTGATAAATTCTTCTGATTGTTTCTGTCTCCATTGGAGAAACAAGGTTGTCTGTCCTCAAACGTAGCACCCTCCTCTGAGAGACAGAGAGAGAGAGCGAGAGACAGAGAGAGAAGGGACAGGAAGGTGTAGGGAATACGAGGGACAAAGCCGAAAACACATAGAAAGCACACATAATAGGGGGAAATTGAGTAGAGTACCAGAAAAAAAGACAAAGAGCCAGCATGGATTGAATTGCTTATGAGATAGAAAGATCAAAGATATGAGTTGTAACATGTGGAATGTAAGATATAGAAAAACCAAGGGTCAGTTAAGATGAGACTAAGTAAATACTTACCCCCATCCCCAGAGGAACGTCTTCTGTCATCTGGTAGACAATTAGTTCCTCCTGCTGATTCCATCTGAAATCAAAGTGCATCATTTCAGTGTAACAGCAGCAAATTACCATATTATAATCAGTACATTTAGTACAGGTCACAAATGGCAGGTACCGAACCGCGTCTAATCTACGTACCTCCTTCCATGCCCGAACTCCATCCATTCCAGGAAGGGGAACTCCTCGTACTCTTGCAGGCTGCACTTCTTCCCGTGGCTGTTCACAAGACTAACAAAAAAAATTAAAGCAATATTTCATTGTTTCACAGTGTGGTCTTTCTGTTATTGTTCACTAAGTTTTTGTTAGTTCTTTTATTTACTAATGTTGTAATGACCACTTACTGGTGTCCCTCTGCCTGGCAACCCCCTCACTCCTCCCATACTGTGTAGTTCAGCACCATTGCTGACTGGTGCTCCATTAGTAATTGGAAAGTTCTCCAGTTTTATGTGATCTGAAGGTTCAGGACCAGGAGAAGGTGGAGGCACAGCTCTCCCTCTGTCTCTTTCTCTCTTTGGGGTCCGACTTCTGCGGAAATGGAACAAGCTCCTACGCCTTCTTTTGGGTGGGGCATCTGTATCACTTTGTGCAGCTGAAGATACACTGATGAACACATAATGGTTAAAGTTTCATTACATGATAAGATAGTTACATTTGTTTGTGTAATTTCTGTAAAGTTAATCATACCTATTTGATTGTGCTAATACTTTCCGATGGTTAAATGGTTAAAGTTTCATTACATGATAAGATAGTTACATTTGTTTGTGTAATTTGTGTAAAGTTAATCATACCTATTTGATTGTGTTAATACTGTCCGATGGAAAAATTCATCCAGACCTTCATCTATAACAGGATCAGGGCGTTCTGAGTCAGATGCAGGACCTCGAACCTCAGAAATGAATAAAAATAGTCATGTACCCTATTAATAATTAGCCAATAAAATGAAGGTAAATTTATCATCATACTCACCTTGCCTCCTCCCGGTGCTCTGCGTGACTGTTGTTTCGGCCTGTCCCGGGTCTGGTGCTGCAGCTTACTCCCTTCTGTGGGTAGTTCAGAAAGACCTTCTAGAGATACGCTTAGAGAGCGAGAGAGCTGACTGCTAGCAGATGAGGAGAGCGCGGGTGGAGAACTGAGTTCACGGGAGCCAGGGGAACCCAAATCTAGGGTCTTGGGGCTTAATTCCTGCTCACTCACACCTACCAAATGAGGGGCATATGGATCCAGTTAATATTATTATATTATAATATGTTATACGTTAATACGTTGTTTGAAGCCATAAGAGAAAAGTTAAGGGATGTTTTCCACAAAGCATACAGAATGAAGAAGAAAAAGTTGAAGTTGTGCATGAACTTGAGAAAATAGAAAGTATGAGAGATCTCACTGATAAACGCAGACACCGGACGGATTTTCCTGCCTTGAAGACGTTTCTTTATTACCATGGTATCCTGTAGACAGAATACATCAATGAATATAAGATCAGTATTATACCAGTAATTTGAGGTGGTTAGATCTCATCATGCAAATAAAAGTGACCCTTTGATTTTTGCTCTAATACAGTTACAAGGGGCTAAAAATATACAGGTGTATTTCTACCTGTTCTGAACCAAATATATCATCAACTTGATTTGTATTTTGATACTTTTTCAGTTCACCTGTTCATTTCTAAATTATCGAAGCATATGACATCAGGGAATAATGTTCTTTATTAGGAGCAGTTTTCTGACCCTATACTATTAGTAAACAATCTAAGGGATAGGTTATTAACCCCTTATCACCGACACTAGTTTTCAGCTCAATGACCAGACTCGATTTTTCAAATCTGACATGTCTCACGATAATTGGTTATAACTTCGGAACGCTTTAACATATCCTGGTGATTTTGAGAATGTTTTCTCGTGACACATTGTACTTCATGTTAGTTATAAAATTTAAGTGATAAGTTTTGCGTTTCGTTCTGAAAAAAAGTGAAAATTTGGCAAAAGTTTGTAAAAATTCTTCATTTTCCAAGTTTGAAATGTTCTGGTTTCCAGACAGGAAGTAAAACTACCCAAAAAGTTTTATAATTAACATTTACAGAATATCTGCTTTATGTTGGGATGATATTTTATGCTTCCGGTAATTTTTCTAGGATGTTATGAGGCGCAGAACTTTAGGTGCGATTTTTCTTATTTTCATGAAAATTGCCATAACTCACATTTTGAGGGACAACTCGGCTTCCAAGTGACTTTGAGAGGCCTAAATAATAGTAAAACCTCATAAATTACCCCACTATAGAAACTTCACCCCTCAACATATGTAAAACAACTTCTATTAAGTTCATTAACCCTTTAAGTGTTTCACATGGGTTAAAAAATATGGACCTGCGATTTAGAAACTATGGAATTTTTTTGGAAATACATTCATTTAGGCCAAAACTGACATTTTCAGAATAAATTAAATGATGAAACGCACTGCAACGCTTGATGCCCAATTCCTCCCGAGTGTACTGATACCCCATATGTGGTGGTAAACTGCTGTACGGGCGCACGGCCGAGCATAGAATGAATGGAGGCGCCGTCCACAGCAGATTTGTATTGTCACATTGTACGACCTATAAATTTTTATTTTTTTTGGTAATGCGATCATATGAGGGCTTATTTTTTATGGGATGAGATACAATGTATAAATAATTTATTTTGGGAGTCTAAAGCTTATTCATGAGATTTTATTAACTATTTCAAGGGGGACACAAACAAAATCATCAATTTTTATTTTGGATTGTGAGCATTCACCCCCCCCCCCCCCCCCCCCGTAACGTAAAAATAATATTTTATCTTTATTCTCTGGTTCACTACGATTGCGGTGATACCTCATTTATATAGTTTTTCTTATTTTGCTCAATTTTCCTGAGCAAAACCAATATTGGAGAAAATCGCATTGTTTTTACTATTGACAACTTTTCAGGGCCATAACTTCTGTATTTTTCTGTTGTCAGATCTGGTTGAGGGCTTATTTTTTGCGAAAACAGTTGTTCTTTTCAGTCGTATCATATTAGGTACCGTAACTTTTTTTTGATCACTTTTTAGAACATTTTTTGTGATGGTGTTTGATGAAAAATTGTATATTATGGGAAGTTTTTCGAGTTTTTTTTTTACGTAGTTCACCGAGCGGGTTCAATATTGATTTAGATTTATTGTACAGATTAATACGGACGCGGTGATACCAAATATGTACGTGTTTTGTGTTTTATATACTTTATTTGCATTTTATGTGTTACTGGGGAGATTATGGGACTTTTATTTTATTTATTTATTTAATTATATTATAAAAAGATTTAATTTTTTTTTTTTTACATTTTCTACTTCTTGGCTTGAATAAGCGATCATCCGATCGCTTATTCAAGCCTTTACACTGCAATACACTTGTATTGCAGTGTATAGTGAAAGTAACTGAGCATGCTCAGTTACTTACAGCCGGGTCCTGCCAGGAAGGCAGGACCCGGTGAGAAGAGGAGCCGACAGCCCCGGGTCACTCGTCGGAACCCGGGGCAGCGGCAGGAGGGATCGGATCCCCCGGTAAGCACACCGGGGGGGTCCGATCCACGGGGGACACACTTGCACGCCGCGGTCATGCTTGACCGCGGCGTGCAAGGGGTTAAACACCCGGGATCGGAGTTTTTCCGATCCCGGGTGTTAGTGCCGGGTCTGGGCTGTAATATCACAGCCCGACACCGGCACTATAATAACCCGATGTCCCGAAATCTTCTTCTGATGCGCCGCCGTAGAAAGGCGTCGCATCAGAAGAAGTACCCTTAATGACCGCCGTAGAATCCCGATAGGGCGGTCATTAAGGGGTTAAAGGGGTTGTCTGACTGTTTACAAAATCCTGCAGACAGGCTGGGGAGGGATTTTTAAAAAACAAAGCTGTACTCACCTAATCCATCGCTCCTGCTGTCCCACGCCACCATCTCTCCAGGCTGCGCTGCGCTGAGTTCAGCTTCTGACCGGCCACGCCCACCTGTCCCCATTCCTAGCACTGTTTAATGCGCTGAGATATGGAGACAGCCACCGATAACTCAGCGCAGCTTCCTGAGCGACGGCGGTGCGGGACACCGGGAGTGTGAGTACAGCTTTAGTTTTTTTTAAAATCCTCCGCAGCCCATCTGCAGAATTTTGAAAACAGTTGGACGACCCTTTTAAAAGTTGATTGTGTGGGTTTATTACTGGGCACCTCTACCCGATAAGGGTTTTGATACTATGGATGGAGCAGGAAACAGACAGCTCCAACCGACCCCTTGTCACTCCAAAAGAGTAATGGAGCAGACGGCCACTCATGATCGTTCTACTCCATTAATCTCTATGGAGCTGACGGAAATTGCTGAGCGCTACATGACCCATGGCTCCTCCAGGCAGTAGAGGAAAGTTTGCAAGGGTAAGTAAAATATGGCAACAAATTTTATGCAGCTTCTGTCCCTCTTTAACATTTCCAAAAGTGGGGAGGTATGTATAGACCATCAACAAATACACTGTATTAAACAAAAAATAAATGACCCCGTGTCATACAAACCTATGACATATCAAACAAGTCCCTGTGACTTACAATGCTGGAATACATCTCTCCTTCATGTGTCTCCTGTTTATTCCTGGGTGGTGTCTGTGGGAGATATCCCAAAATCCTTTGCTCCTCCTCCATAAGAGCCTGCAGCTGAGATCTATGACGGGCCTGCCAGGTTTATGAAATAAACATACATGTAATTTACTATTGTGAAATGAAGTTAGTGTCTATAGCACTAACATTGGATAATGGATGATAGAGATAATAGACATTAAACGTATAATGCATCTTGCTTTCTCACATGAGGAAAGATAAGAAACAATAAAGACCATAATATGGCAAATACAATGAGCATGGTCATGTTTCTATACTACCTCAGTATTTGCAACTTTGCAGTAAGTCATGCACATATAGGGGAGATTTATCATTAGTCCTATGTAGCTTCTTGGGTATAATTGTTGCAAATTTTTGTGCAAACATCATTTTATGCTGGGTTTTTTAGCGAGAAAAAAACACAAATCTAAAGTCACACAATGTCGGAAAAAATACACCACAGAGTGTGCAACGCCATGCAACACTACATTTATCAACTGAGAATTTTCAAAAGAACGCAAATGTAATCACAAAAGTACACCACACAGGAGGTGGTGTATGTGGGTCCATTGCTACTACAGTTTTTGCTCAATTTTAAAGTTTTTCCTCAATTTTATGTTTGAGGTATCTGAGAATTTCCTGTGCAAAAACATCGCAAAACGGCAGAAATTGAGCAGATGTTAAACATATGTGCGACTGGTGCAGTCTATTCACATAGAGCACACATATCAGAAGGCATTTAACACTGTACATACACCAGACTATAAATCCTACAGTTGGAAACCTGCCAGTCTAACACATAGACAACTGCTCAAAATCCTGCCTAATGATAAATCTCCCCTATAATGTGCTATTCCTGCTATTTATTGTATACTGTATTTATGTGTCCCTTTGGTCAGACTACACGTTGTGTAGTCTAATCTTGCAGTCATACTCCATGTCATCTCTCTTCTACTTACATTCAGTAGGTTAGCAAGAAGTAAAGTACAGTACAGTAGGTATGGAAAGTATTCACTCTTTGTTTCATTGCAGCCAATTGGTAAAATTAAAAACGCTCTGTTTTTGTTCATTTATGTACACTCTGCACACCATCTTTACAGATAAAAGAACAGAAATGTAGATATTTTTTCTACTTTATTAAACAAGAATTTGGGAATCCTCTGCCATTCTTCCTTGCAGATCCTCTCCAGTTCCATTAGGTTGGGTGGTGAATGTTCGTAGAAGCCATTTCAAGTCTCTCTGTGTTTAGTTGTTCTGAAGCCACTGTTATTTTATCTGTGTGCTTAGGGTCATTGTCTTGTTGGAAGTGAACCTTTGGCCCAGTCTGAGGTCCAGAGCATTCTGGAAGAGGTTTCCATCCAGGATATCTCTGTACTTGGCTGCATTCATCTTTTCTTCAATTGCAACCAGTTGTCATGTCCCTGCAGCTGAACAATGCCCCAACCCCTCTTTTGTAACCTTGGCCAGATCTGTGCCTTGCCAGAATCCTGTTTCTGAGCTCCTTTGGCAGTTCCTTAGACCTCATGATTCCCATGTGTTTTGACATGCACTGTGAGCTGTGCAGTCTTATATAGACATGTGTCTGCCTTGCTTATCAAGTCCAAACAGTTTAAATAAACACAGCTGGACTCCAATGAAGCAGTAGAACCATATTAAGGAGGATCAGAAGAAGATGGACAGCATGTGCGTTAAATATGAATGTCACAGCAAAGGGTCTGAATACTTCTGACCATGTGATATTTCAGCTTTTCTTGTCTAATAACTTAGCAAAATATCTACATTTCTGTTTTTTTTCTGTCAAGATAGGGTGCAGAGTGTATATTACTAAGCTAAAAATGAACTTACCAATTGGCTGCAATGAAACAAAGAGTGAAAGATTTAAATGGGTCTAAATACTTTCCCTACCCACTGTATGTGCTAGTTCACATAGAAAATCCATAAATTCATGTGAAAATCCCTCTCCCATCGATTGTAAAATATTGGGCCTTTTTTAGCAAGCAAATTTGTTTGGGTACTGAAAAGAAGACAATTCCCCTATTCTAAGCAGAATTTACGTGGATTGCACGAGAAATATTCGGCATGTCAGTCAAAATCCACAATAGAAAGGCCACCTGTGAGTTCTGAAAACGTATTTTTACTTAAACTATGATTGACCAATTATAAAATGCTGACATTTTAGTCGCGGGTTATGCTATCCTATCCAATTATGGACTTCTTATTATGTATATTTACCAGCTTTCTATGTGTCCTTTGCATTTCCTGTAGAACTTGCTCCAAAACAGAATTACTAAGGCGTGTCATGAGGGAGAGTTGTCCAGCCCTGGAATTACAGCATAGACATAATTTAACAATAAAACACAATTTTCTGTAGTTCTTGTTCTGTCTTCTTATGCTTCTATGGGTGATATGTGCCAGAGTTGGGGACAGGGGAGGTTACATTTAGGGCAAACAGTGGTGCATATTGTATTGTATAAGTTTCTACGACAGGAAAACACATTTAAAGTGAATCTTTCAGCAGCGTTGGCCATACAAAGCTATAGACAGTATTAGGTATTGGCTCTGGAGATTTGTGCGGCCATACATTTGTATGTGATTTTAGTGACAGCACGACTGTGAGAAATGCATGTCTATTCCATGATTGTAGCTGGATTCAGAGAATTGGTGTGTGAGATTTCTTTACTGTACTACTGCACAGCCCCCATCCTGCTGTAGCATGTTTCTGTTTGAATACTAAAACAGTTACTCATGGGGTTTAGACCTGGTACCATCCTGGCATACATGTAATGCTCAATTCAGTCATTGGGGATAGAAGGAATTGAGTAGAAACCACTGAGGCTCCAATAAGCAACAAAAATGAGCAGATATTGCTTCCTTTATTTTCTTTAACTCGGTCCAAAATGTTTAATTCAATGAAATTTAATAATATATTCCAGAGAGAATCTTCTCTTTAGAATAGAAGAAAAAAATAAAACTGCTAACAGCATCTCATACAAAAAGGGAACAAATTTAATTAGAATCAAATTTATACGCCACACAGGGATTTCACACACTCAAATTTCAACTGCACTGCATAATGTCCAAGGCAGTAATGACTGATTTTCTAAAATGCCTATTTATAAGTAAACTTATGGATTCCGGAACAAAAGTTGCAATGAAAAGGAATTGGGCTATTTAAAATATTTTTTTTTTTAAATGAACTATTAGTTAAATACTTCACATATGAAAAAAAGGAAAGGAGGATGCATATATCCAATAAAGACATACCGTATATACTCGAGTATAAGCCGACTCAAGTATAACCTGAGGCCCCTAATTTTACCCCCAGTATATAGCCTGCCCCTAATAATATCCCCCAGTATATAGCCAGCCCCCTGCCCCAGTATATAGCCTGCCCCAGCCTATAGCCAGCAGAGGGAGAAGCCAGAAAGGTGAGTTTTGATATAAGCCAAGTTTGGGGTTTCAGCAGATTATTTGTGCGGAAAAACTAGGCTTATACCTGAGTATATATGGTAGATTTTATTATTGATCACAAAAGTAAATAAAAACCATTTAAAAAAGTCCAAAAGGGGACTTCAAAACATATACAGACATGAATGCAAGATGGACTGGGCAAAGATGTTATATAGGGGGTCATTTACTAAGGGCCCGATTCCCCTTTTGCTCGACGTGTTACCCGAATATTTCCGATTTGCGCCGATTTCCCCTGAATTGCCCCGGGATTTTGGCACATGCGATCGGATTGTGGCACATCGGCTCTGGCATGCACGTGACGGAAATCGGGGGGCGTGGCCGAACAAAAACCCGACGGATTCAGAAAAACCACCGCATTTAAAACAAAAAATCTGTCGCGGAGCTTGCACTTACCTTCACTCAGCCCTAGCCGGTAAACTCCGGCGCGTTCCGATGCTTTTCAGCGCAGCAGCGCCACGGCCGGACCCGAATCCAGGGCAGAGAACGTGCCGCTGGATCGCCAATGGACCGGGTAAGTAAATCTGCCGCATAGTGTGCATTGATAACTCAACATAGAAAAACAAATAGCAGCAGGCTGTATAGACTACACTGGATAGCAATATATCTCATGATGCATAACCCAGTAAATAAAGAAATAGTTTACAAATTCATACAAGTATCAGTAGCAACACTAGGGGATACATGGTAAAGTGCCCAGTGCTGCAATTGATGTTGTAGAAAAAAGATATACAAATGCACGCTAAGGGAATAAGGTAACATATTACTAGTCCTGGATCATGTCCGACGCGTATTGCCTACCAAGTATTCTTCATCACGGGTAAAAAGAGCCCAAAATGTTTAATTCAATGAACTGTAATATTATATTCCAGAGAGAATCTTCTCTTTAGAATAGAAGAAAAAAAATAAATCTTCTAACAGCATCTCATCCAAAAAGGGAACAAATTTAATTAGAATCAAATTTATACGCCACACAGGGGCCTTACTCAAGTTTCAACTGCACTGCATAATGTCCAAGGCAGTACTAAGGCAGAGATTTTTTTTTAAAGAGCAATATCGAGATCAGTGCCTTATAAATGGGGACATATTCTTTTGTTACTCTTTCAACTTTCAACAGACGGTAGGTATGGTATAATCACTTACAGTATGTGTAATCTCTGAAACAAATTCTATCCTGCTAATAAAGTATAATGTTTATCCCTTAAATTCTTACAGTTTCTGTATTTAGGACAGTTTTTCTAAATCACATGTATGTTTTTCTTTGATCTCCCCTTCCAGTCAGTTCTCTCCCACCTACCTCAGTTTGTTATGTATTTCACTCCCCACCTGCCTCAACATATCGCGGATATGGGGGGGACTGAGCCCATGCTGTTCTCGCAGTCTGCAGAGCATTGCTCCTCCACGCTGTGCATCTCGTGCTGCTCCAGGGAAAAGATCCTGAGTAGCCTCCCACATTGTGTCTGCAATGTTCTAAGTAAGTAAAAAAAAATTATCAAAACTGATTCTAATTAACAAAAACTACTCTATTCTGCTAAGACAGACTGTGCAGTAGAAAATTTTGATGCAGAGTATTTACAGTGGATGGTCTAATCCCCTTACATAGCTGAATTATAATATAATGCTTAGGAGGCATTTCAGATACACTGCTCACTGCAGGAGGAAGGCACAGAAAAGCTGCTTTACTTTTTGAAGTATATTAAAAAGTTTACCATTATCACCAGATTTTTTTAAAAATAAAAAACAGCTTCAAAGGTTTAGTTACACTGTAACAGTACTTTTGCAAAATGTTAACACTTTTATTGGAAATCTACCATCAAAATCCATCATGATAAACCAGGGACACTTACTCATAGATCCGGGCACCGTGACTGTAGTAATCTTCTTATATGTGTTATCCATGGCATCCTTCCTTTTAAACTTCCAAGATTATGCTAATGAGCCAGAAGGGTTCTCAGGGTGTTACCAGAAGCGCTCTGTGCTGTAGCTACACAAGATGTTTCACTCACCCTCCCCCGTGCTCCCTCTGCACTTATCCCTCCTACTCGCCCACTTCCTGCTGTTATCTCAGCAGCAGTGATCAGAGAGTGGTAAATGGAAGTGCTTTTTCACTGTTTTTGCAGCTACGGCACGGCGGAGCTCTGATAACACCACCAAAGCCCTTCTGGCTTATTAGCATAATGTTGAATTACAAAGGAAGGAGGCCATGAATAACAAATATAAAAAGATTACAACAGCCATTGTGCTTAAGTTTATGAGTATCCCTGGTTTATCATTTTGATGATTTAGATTGGCCTAAATGTCCTTTAAGTGTAACTAGCACTTTAACATACATTAATAGTACAGTGTGAGTAGATAAGAAACAACACTATTTCACAGTACGGCCATGTGTTTGATCTTATAGAAAGATATGGGGATGTGTGCCAGTTGTTGAAATAATGGCTAGCACACAAAATGTACATTTGTTAATAGCAATTTGTTGATCCAGTGATCCTTTAGTTCATAGTAAGCCCTACACTCTGGAGAGACTGACCCCCATAGATGAGCAAGTACTGGACTTAGTTTCAGACCCATATGACATAGGTGCCTATAGTTAAAAGATTCAGAATATATGGATGAATATGGAAATTAATACAAATGAAGTAAAGTTATTGCTTTTGGTCAATCTGGTAGAAAATAAAGTCAACCAACTTACTTTTCGCACCAGACTGCTGTGACCTTTGCACCATACTGGCATAGAAGCCGTGACTTAGTGGCAATTCCCGATGTAGAGACAAGAACTGCGACTCATTCCACCTCTACACCACTTGGGCAGGGAGGGGGCATTGCCGGGCAGCGAAGTGGGCCAATGCAGGCTATAGCGCATTTCTATGCCAGGCTGGACCTGGTGTAGAACTGTGCCAGCCACCCAAACCACCTGATATGGAGTATCTCTAAAGGATCTCTTGAACCAAGATCAACAGGTTGTGTGCACCTGCTTATTTGCTATTTCATTTGGTTTCTTTTAACTTTGATTTGTGATGTTGGCATCTGGAAGCATATTGAAAGCTTTGGTATATTCTAAAACTTACCAATAGGTTAACAGGCTTAGTATTCATCTTGTCTAACATGTTTGATACAAGAATGTTAGATAATCCCATTGGGGACAAATACTAATGCAAGTGTTGGCACTATACATTCAAGATGAAACTAACATCAAGGAAACAGATCTCATTAAACTAATTACCTGCAATTCCCTGTCCACTGCCCGAGAAAGTTCATATGAGACTGTCTCAAGAAGTCTCTGAGCAGGGCCAGAAGGAGACAGCCAGCTGCCTGCTTCCAGAAGACGTGGTAATAACTAAAGGAAGGAAGAGCATTTGCATAATAATCTGTGAAGAAAATTTTACAATAAAGCCTAGAAATGAACATAACATGTCTATTCTTGTATATCAGTGCATTACACATGTCACAACTATACCCCACCTCTCCCAGCCTTATCCTCAATAGAAGTTGTGTAGGGTAAATAACTCATTGGGGGTTACGAGGCACTGCACACTTTGAGCAGACTCATCGGCACTGAGAATTCCTTCCAGAACTTCAAAGGGTATATGGCCAATAACTTCATATGTCAGTTATGGAATTATGGGTCACCCTTGCTAGATGCCAAATACATTTTTGAGATTGGGGCAATGGGGTGAATGCACACCTGGATCTCAATCTATTCTGCAGCCCTTGCATGAGGAGATATGTTGAACTCTCAATAGGAGCATAGATAGTGGGTTATGTTCAAAGATACTAGTGCTCCAGACGCGTCTGATGGCACTGTAACAATAGTACTATGATCTACCATTGAGAAGTTAGAATTCATCAGACGTCCTGATCTGGTCCATGTAGGAGGTATATTGGTACTCTTAAGGGGTCAAGAACGTAACACTTCGTAATATTGGCTATACATACAAGAAAACTGTCTCCTCGTTCAGCTGACAGCTGTGTCATGACTATATGGGAAGGAGCCAGTTTCCAGGTACTGTATCGCTGATGTCAACATATCGCTCAAGGTACAAAAGAAAATGACCAGTTGAAATCCAATTGCTGCTCTGTCGCATTCCCAGAATCTCAAAGGACTTTGGATTTTTCCATACTTTTTATGGTGACTCCACTGTGCAATAAATGGTATATAATAAATTATGAGTGCTTGGTTACTAAAGTGTAGGGAAATAAGAAATTAATTCCTTTCATCCGGTCTGTGAATGTTGCTCGGAGCCAGCCCCCAGTGTTAATGGTTCCATGGATGACAGCATGGCAGGAGGCCTGATGTCTTTCCCAGCTTTGCCTTGACAAGTATAAAACACCCAGGATTTTTATGGGTAATCAAAACATTGGTTCATGGGTTCTACCCAAGCCCAGATGAAGACTTACAGCACTTTATATACGGTAGTTCATTGTTGTAGAGTCCTGTATGCAGAACATATGAAGTTTTCTATTCAGTAAAGCTATGGGAACTGCAGCTGTTATGAGGGCATATCATTTGAGAAGGGAAAAAGCTAAATATTTAAATGCATTTTGGATAGAGCAGGTGTAGAGTTTTATAAAAAAAAATAAGTTTTATAAAGCTGTAAATAAAAATGTTCTTTTTGAAGTCATTAAACACCTGCTTTCTGCAGTAATTTCCTGCTCTTTATTATGGAATGCTGACTTGGTAAGAAAAATATGTAAAACAGGCTACCCATGCATATTTGATAAAGGTCACATCTACTGCGTCTGTGATATTAAACTAACCATATCTGCCTTTCACTAATTATTTTAAAGTACAATTTCCCCCTAGTATAAAAACATTACCGTTAACACAATCTTGTTATATATCTTGATATTCAAAATGTCTTCTCATTATTTTACTGTGAATTGACATGTCACACGTCTTCATGTCCATACAATATGAAGTGTAACCTGTAAATGAGACACTCACAGCTCGACAGTTCTTGGCGTCTCTGAGGAGCTGTCTTGCGCATATGATGTCTTCTTGTACAGTTTCCAGTTCACAGGATCGCAAAGCATTAATGTGATCATGTATCAGCATGGAGAGTGTATGTAGCATCTATTGGTTCAAGAAGCAAATACAGATAACAGTCAAGAACATATAAAATGTTAAGCACACAGGATTAAGCTGAAAGCAAGCATAATGCACCTGTTCTGCGCTACTTGTCACACCCTGTTGTAGCCGTAGTGCTCTTTGGTCAGAGACCGCCAATGTCTGAGAGTTTCGAAGAAGACAGCTATGTATCTGGGAGAATTGAAATATTTTAATATTATTATCAAATAGTCTATATACAAACATGAAGAATATTCTATATAAATTCTAAATACATATAACAACTGATTATGTCACATCCATTTCATTGCAATATGACAAATAATGTTCCAAAATTAGTATGTATTATGTTGCTAACTACATTTATGTAAATAGTTGTTTTGTGTTCCTGATAAAGCAGCCAGTTGATTGGCCCATGATAAAATACCAAGGGGGAGATCTAGAATACACCATCATATCATGCTCTGTGCACTGGCGTATGTTAAAGCCACATGGGGCACCTTCGCTGGTGAACAAAACTATGCCTGATTCAGTGGTAAATGTCCGCAGGCTTTTAGAAAGTGTCCAGGCACAGAATGCTGGACCATTCCGCTGTCCACATGGCATGGAGGTGGCGTAGTTGCGTTATAAATAGCAATTTCCTGCAGTGTGTGAGGAATTGTGATTATTTCAGTGCATCTAAACCAGAAAACCGTTGTAGAAGCACTGATTAATGTCCCCCCATATTCTTCCTTATCCGGGGAATAATAGTGCATTGGGTGTGACTGCAGTATTTGTAAACCCAGTGCTGTAGCTATGCCACTGCATGCTCTGCTTTTTACTATAAAAGTTAATGGTTAGGCCTAACTGACCTCTATTCTCCTTCATATAAAGGAAAGTATAAGTGGGGGTTCCATAAGTCCAAGTTCCACCAATCAGTCTGAGACTGAACCCTGCTAATGATGTCCACATCAAAGAAGCTGCCCAGAACCTGATCACTGATACATTGTGATATACAGGCAGATTACAGATAAGAACTTTTTATCAGATTAGACCATTTGTTTCATATACTGATAAATGTTACATTCTACCCATGTCTGTTACCTTCCTCCAGGCACTTTCAGCTCTCTCAGGATGTCTCTGGTATGCCTGGCAAATGTCTCCAACAGGAAAGGACATGAAGCGGAGGGTTTTATTTCTGTGTGGTATCAAAATGACATGTTGTGAAGGACAAAACAAAAGTGGAAGCATAAGAAAAGTGGACAGTATTCTGTTGTTGACTCACTTTTCAAGGGCCCGCGCTACGTCCATAAATCCAGAAGCTGAAACAGCATTCCTGTCCCAGAGAACAGATCTGAAGGCAAATAGACAGAAGACAGTGAGATACGGCAGATAGGGGAAACACAGGAGAATACTATTGACAACCTGTCCTTAGGCTAGCTCTTCGATATCAGACGAGTAAGGGACAGGCTTTCAGCATCCGTGCCAATTATCTATTTTCAGCAGGTATGTAGTGGAACTACCATAGCTCTGTGCACTGTGTATTGGCTTTGTACTTTAAGGATGTTATGATGCATATTTGTCTGGAAACAAAGAATATTTCAAGAAAATTATGCTTAATAAATATCTCGATGTATCTAAGACATGACTGGGTAAGTCCATGATTGAAACAGAACAAAATCTGTCTGTTTTCCTTTTTTTTTTAATGGATTTCACTTATTGCATTGCAATGTGATGAAAATCAGCCCTAGTATAGTGTTTGTTGCAACCACATGGCTCATGGTTAGTTCATTGGGTAATCAAAATCAAGCCTAATAAACCACAGACACTTACTCATAGATGCAGGCATCATGACTGTGGTAATATTTGTATATTTTTTATCCATGGACTCATTTTTTTCTAAAATAAGCTTTTACAATTATGCTAATGAAACTAAAGGGCTTTACCAGAGCCCCTCATTGCTGCAGATTTACAGGCTGTTACAATGAGCAGAACATGTCTCCCTCCTCCCTCTGTCTAGAAGCATGAAGTGCAGGGGGAGCAGACACATGCACTGATCATTGTAACAGCCTGTGAAGCTGCACCACTGAGGGGTCCTGAAAACACTCACTAGAGCCCCTTAGGCTCATTTGAATAATTATAACAGTTGATTTTGGAAGTAAGGATGCCATGGATAACAAATATAAGAAGATTACCACAATCGGGGTGCCTGGATCTTTGAGTAAGTGTCCCTGGTTTACCTTTATGGATTTTAAAATAATAATTAATAATTCTTTCATATCTAATGCTAGATATTAATCATGGGGATTATAACAGATATCAAATCTTATATGCTTCCATAATTACATGTTTTGGAAATTTGACCGTTATCAACAATAGCTTATCCCTCCATTTGGGTGTGTAATGCCATTCTGTGAGAATGAAGCATGTTTTCTGACAAATTACAAGTTTCATATCTAGACTATATTCCATATAGAAAGGTATTAGGAATCTTTATTAACTGTGTAATAATTGCCACAGTCGGATCTTAACAACTAGCACAGTGATAATGGATAGTAGTCTAAATCAAAATGTGTGCATATGTGTGTCGAACATTGGAGCCAATTTTTCTGATAGGTAAACGGGCGACTTTTAACATAAAAGAGGGAATTCTAGAGATGATATTTTATACACTTAAGGGGCAATTAGTTTAATGGTTCCCATTAATGAGTACTTTGGCTTTGAATTCAACAATAATACAAGAAGTGATTCTTTTGTACTCACCGCAGTGTACTATTTATCTGCAAGGTTTTTCCTAGCATCTTGGCACCAATGTCAGACATCCCATTACCACTGATATCCAACTCCTGAAGAGATGTGTTACTCCCCAGAGCATTCAAAACAATACATGTGCGAGACTTCAACCGAGAGTCTGCGAGAGACAGAGACTGTAGGCACTAAGAGAAACAGGGAGACAATGTCAGGATTAAAATGCTCCTATATATTTAATATCATTGTCAAAAAGCAAAAATTATACATTTATAATTGCTAACCTAACAACATTTCCAATCTTTCGCTAACTGGGTATATATGAAGGAGAAGTTCTTACGCAGGAATGGACCAGTAAATATTTAGAATGGCTTTCTCCATAGGGGCAGGATTAACAAGATGCAGTACTGATTCACAATCTTTGCAGTCAGTAGAATATTGCTAATCTCACCCTGGGTGACAGCAGGCACACTGGAGGAAGCATGAGTACGGTATCTTCTAATCTGGAATTACATCTGTCACCTCCATTTCGATCACAGACTTCACATCAAAGGACAATGAATCATAGACTATAGTTTCAGTGGTGGATCTCAGCTAGAGACTTATTACTTGATCTCTGTGCTCCGGTGTTACTGCCAGAACATCTTTGATTCTATTTTGCCATTTATTATAATATTTATTATTGATTTATAAATATTTCTATACTATCCTATAACAGTATTATCATTAATCTTTTGTTTTGTCACACATCGGTATTTTCTGTCAGCAAACATAATCCACTATTATATAATATAATTTCTTCCTGCATTTTGAGATTTTCTTCTTGGTGTTATTTAATTGTACTCCCTACTATTCAAATTCAGGGTATGAAAGTTTGTACTAGTTATAGGATGGACACACAGGTGCATGGGTAACTGATATTATGGTGGGTTCATGTAACTATAATGATCTAATCCATCAGGGGCGTAAGTAGGAGAGGAAGGACCCCATTGCAGTTTTCTGAATGAGTCCCTAGTTACCCCTTAGAAAATATGCATATAGTATATACACACCATAAATAGCATATACATACAGCATATACACAAATACTTACAGTACCATATACACCCATGCATCATATACACAGACACACAGTATATACACATCACATCTGCACACACATTTAGAGCATATACACATCACATATACACACACATACAGCATATTCACACCCAATATCCCAGATGCAAAGGCCCCAAGACACTGTGGGCCCCATCGCAGCTGCTATAGCTGCTACCCCTGTAGTTACGCCCCTGTAATCCATGTACTATGTGAATAAATCACAAATTGATTGAACTAAATTCTTGTGTCCCAAAATAACAACATTAATGCCTAAGTACATGGTATGGCCTAGTCACATGCAGAATGTGATACTTTCCAGGATGGATGGACTGAGGATGGATCTGATTCAGATCCGAAACATGTCTCCTTTTAAGCGCCAAATATCCATATGTGTATGGTGAATAGCTCTGCCATATAGTTATTAATGTTTGGATAATTTTAAGTTGATAAAAAAGTTATTTTTTTTAGCAACAAGGAGCACCATGGTGGATTTTTTTCACACGGCATGGTGACCATTTCCTACACACTTTTCAGGCAGCAGATTTTCTTTCTTTTTGAAAGGACAGAAATGAATAAAGTATTGGCAAATGCTGCATGCTCAATATAGCAGGGGTGCTCTTTGTTCACACCATCATTCCATATTATAACTTTAGCTTGGGTCTTTAACCAGCAGCAGACATAGGATTTTAATGATGTTACAAAATGTGCATATGTGAACTGAATTGTGAACTCCATTCAGTGCGAAAACCTCTCAACATACAACTCCTCAGTGATGACAGAAGAAGAAAGGTTATTGAATGGCTATAAAAAGTATAACAAAAGCATTATGAAAGCATATATAAATAAAAGCAGAAACTCACATTGCTATACTTGTGCCCTTAGTAAACACTGGAATATTTGTATAGATTATCACAATGCACTGTCCATGAGGATTAAGAACAGTCAATCACAGTGATGGCGAACCTTCTAGAGACCGAGTGCCCAAACTGCAACCAATATCCACTTATTTACTGTGAAGTGCCAACATGGCATTTTAAGCAGTAACTTATTGCTGCCTGTTCTTCCACATCTTTCAATCGTATCGGTCCCCTGAGGCAACCAATACAGTTGAAAGAAGGAACGCAAATGCAGACTCTGGTTGTAACTTTTCTACAGGGTCTCTCTGTAGATAAAGAATGGTGGGTCCAGTAGGATGGCCTCCAAAGATATTGCAGTTCTTTTTTGCTTTTCCTGCAGTTCCAAACAGACAATGAAATGTTGCGCTGAGAGCTGCATCTCTTAAGTTGCCTGGGACTGGAGGTGGATTAGGTCCTATTTGGTGAACTCTGCCTGGACCCATGGTCTGAGTGCCCAAAGAAAGGGCTCTGAGTGCCACCTCTGGCACCCGTGCCATAGGTTCGCCATCACTGGTCTATCAATTTATCTGCAATAGATTTGCTGTGGATATTTCATTGGTACTCACACAGTCTTCATCCTGAAGAACATTCACAATTCTTTGAAGGATTTCTTCTAGGACCCTAAATGCGAGGTAACAGAATTAAACACCCTTTTATTTAAAACTGCAATGTTTTCTAAATATATAGATTGCAGATGTATTAACAACTAAACTCTCAACTTTCTGTTGTATTTTTTTTACATTGGCAATCTCTTGTGACTAGGGACACTTAGTCAAAGATCCAGGCACAGTAACTGTGGTAATCTTCTTATAGTTGTTATCCATGGCTTCCTTCATTCTAAGATAAACTTTTACATTTATGTTAATGAGCCTTAGAGGCTCTGGTGGGTGTTACCAGAGCCCCTCAGTGCTGCAGCTTCACAGGCTGTTACACATGTCTCACTCTCCCCCCGGTTTCTCCCTCCTCCCTCTGCCTTTATAATCTAGCAGCAACAGGAACTGCAGGGGGAGAGGAGACCTGCTCTTGTAAAAACCAGTGAAAACACGCTACTGAGGGGTTCTGGAAACATCCACCAGAACCCCTCAGGCTTATTGGCATAATGTTTAAAGTTTATTTTAGAAGGAAGATGGCCATGGATAACAAATAAGAAGATTACCACAGTTATGGTGCCTGAATTTATGAGTAAATTTCCATGGCTTATCATGATTGATTTTGATGGTAGATTTTCTTTAAAATCTGCAAAAAAATTCCCAAAATGTATCTATTTTGCACAATAGCATGCAGCTTCATAGATGTGTTACATTTGACAGCTGCATTATAAATCCATGTGTAATGTCAAGGTAATAATTGGAATACTAGAAAAGAAGTATCTTCTTACAGCTAATTTTTCTGCATCTTATCCATTTTAGCTTCATCTCCATCTTTCCCCTCCGTATTTTTTTTTTTTCATTTCTGATTTCTTAGTTTAGCCTTTTTTTAAAATTAGAATTCATTGAATGTTATGCTAATCAGTATACTATTCATTCTCACCGTGACTTA
Organism: Engystomops pustulosus; assembly: GCA_019512145.1. Lineage (NCBI taxonomy): Eukaryota > Metazoa > Chordata > Amphibia > Anura > Leptodactylidae > Engystomops > Engystomops pustulosus. The sequence goes on along the minus strand of CM033641.1, from coordinate 212,966,795 downwards.
ACTGAGAAGTTTCTGCCAATCGAAAGGTGTTTCAGATGTCTACTTCTGCCCAAAGCAGGGACAAGGGTGAGTAAATGAGAGTCTAATCCTAATAGAAATCAAAGGTTAAGGTTAAAACTGATAATGATGATAAAAAACAGATCATTATAGAGAGTGTATTGGCTACATTATATTTTACTTAATTAACACTTTCAATTTTCATTCTATTGTTTGTATATAATGACATTTTGCTTGAGTGGTTACAATTTTTGGGCCATATGGACCATGAAACCTGTAATCCAATCACATAAAAGCACCAATTCTCACCATTATCAGAAATATTCAAACTTCCAACACTGCTGATTGGATGGAAAAGTTCCTGTAATATTTGTGCACCTGCAGATCTCAACTAGAGAAATAGCAGAAAAGTATCATAAATAGCATTTTGTTAAAACCACAAATGTCAAAATATCTATTCAACCTTTTGTTAAATCTGGGATTTTTTTTATTATATACCATATTTATGTTTTTAATGATAACCAAATATGACTTGAGTTACAGACCACACACAGGCTGGCACACATCATTCTAAAGGACTAGCGTTTTAAAGGTGTTTTCCCACAAAGACAGGATATGGCCTAACTTGCTGATCAGTGGGGGTCTCAGTGCTGAGACCCCCACAGATCACAAAAACGAGGGGACCGGCCGACCCCTCGCCGCTCCTCAGACTAATGAAGCAGAGGGCTGTGCCTGACTCTTAATAATAATAATAATAATAATACTTTTATTATCCCAAGCGGGAACTTAAAGTGTCACCTCTTCTGCTCCATTAATCTCTTATCGAGCCGACGGAGATCGGTGGCCGCGGCGCTCTGCGATCTCCATCAGCTTCATCTGCTCCTTTAGTCTGAGGAGCGGAGAGGGGTAGGTCGGACCCCTCGTTTTCACGATCTCAGCACTAAGACCCCCACTGATCAGCAAGTTAGTCCCTTCGTGGGAAAACCCCTTCAAGTGGAAAATCTAAAAAATGTCCCAGAATTGTAAGCTTTAAATAGTGTAATATCATGTCAGTAAAATAGTTAAAGTAGCTACCCAATTTTTTGTGTGCTTTATTTTTGAATTGTTTAACCATGTCTGAATGTTTTTAATAGATTTTTTACATAAAGCAAGAGCTCGTGCGCCAGCACATGATAGTCCTGCTGACGCAGCAGACTAGCCTCTAGCGGGGTCCTGCGAAGCGTTTATCTCTATTCCGGCCGAGCACCCCACCCCTGTTCACACAAGATGAGTCACAGTCACCTCATCTTTAATCACTTTCTATTTCACACAACTTACCTCACAACTGCTTAAATCAAGGTGCACGTCTTGCAGGTGAGTGTTGGAACACAGCCCCTGAAGCATGGCTCTACATTAAGAAAATAGATTTTGTATATGCATTTTTTCTTATATTAATCTAATTCTGTGAAAAATAACATCCCAAATTGATATGACAAGTTCTTTGAAAACCTTAACTGGACAAAACTTTCCATACGCATTAGAGTAAAGACAGAAACAATTTTGACCTACTATATAATCTGTAATCCTAGAACGGATTTGGCCTGTTAGATATAAAAGTGTCCATATAGCTGTTTAGAGGTAGATGCATAAGATGACCATAAATATAGGTATAAGGTTGAAATTTCAGGGAGACTGACCCACCTGTGATGTTTGTTCAGCATTTATCAGGGAACAAGCAATGTTGAACTTAATCTTAAAGGGAGATGAAATTCCCCCAGAAGTGTGGGCCGTAGTTTCTAACTTTTTACCCATTGAGCACACTTTCATACTTGACTGAAGCGAAAATGAATGTTTATAATAATTCAGAAGGCAGGTAATAAAGATATATAATCGCATTTATTTCCCTAGTGTATAGGATAGCCATAAATTGAATAAGCACTGGCTATCTAATGTATATGCAAGTGATTTTTCCCTTACTTTTTTATTTCCCTCAATTTCATTTGATTTGCTGAGTTTTGATATTACATATATTCTACTGAAGTAGTAGTAGCTTATAAAACAGTGAAGCTTCTTACCTTAAAAGTTCTGGGGGCACTTTGGTTCCACTTAATGATACATGGGACAGTGACAATGAACTGCCAAAAAATTTCTCCACAGATGGCAGAGTCTCTGGTGTTCTTCTGTTAGAAAGAAATCAAGAAAGCACATTACAGTTGCAAAGTCCACTGAGCCACATTTCTAATTGACGAACTAAAAGAGTCAATAGTACTGCTTAAAGTTTAAAAAAAATAAATAAATTACATTATATCAACACTGAAAATTGAGCAAAAAACCGCTTAACATTCTTAAAGGAAATCTATCATCAAAATCAAGCATGATAAACCAGGGGCACTTACTCACAGACTCAGACTTCTTGACTCTAGTAATCTTCCTATATTTTTAATCCATGATCTCCTTCCTTCTAAAATCAATAATGTTAATGTTATGCTAATGAGCCAGAAAGGGATTTGTGAAAATTACCAGAGCCCAACCATGCTGTAGCTTCATCGGCTGTTACACTGTTTCACCCTCCTCTCTGTAAAATTACAGCAGTCAGGAGGGAGAGAACACAGTGGGAGGGGGAGGTATTTCTGTACATTGTAATAGCCTGTGCAGTTTCAGCATGGAGGACTCTGGTAATGCCCCCAGAGCTCTGCTGGCTCATTAGCAAATTTAAAAGACAATATTTCAATATTTGTAAAAAGGGGAACATGGATAACAAATATAAGACGATTACCACAGTCAAAGTGCAAGTTTGTCCCTGGTTTGATGGTAGATTTATTTTTTATTTGTTCTAATATAACATTACAGCCTATATTATTAGCATTGTAGTTTAGGACACTCACCGATGTGATAGTGAATTCTTAGACAGGTCAAGATGCGAGAGACAGGAGCAACAACCAAGAGCTAATGCGCCAAAAATCTGAAGCAAAAGAAAGCGCAACTATAATATCCTCAGCTTCTTTAAGTGTTTTTTTTTTGCATTCATTCCTCTATATAATTGATACAAAGCACTCTGTTCTGTCTAAATATAGTCCCAGCCACATCATGCACTGCTAATATCCCATACACTACTCCCGCACTTGGCAAATTTGCATCCTTTTAGTATTGCCTTCATTCTCTTACAGTGTCCACAGCACAGTCTGTTCCTGAGAGATCCAAATAAACCAACGAATTTGGATGAGACAAGAAAGTATAAAGTGCCTAGAAAACAGAGATTTAGTGGTTATTCAGTAATAGTGAACAGATGGAGAATGGGACTTTAATATGTTTTATCTGAGTATTAAATGGAGGGATTTAGAGACATTGACATTATAATGTTGGGAAAGCATGCAGGGAAAGGGTTAAGTAATAGGAACTGCAAGAGTTATTAGAGGTACTTGTATGAAAAGATAATGAGAGATGTAAAGTAAATTATTGAAGAATAATTCCATGAATGTTTATAAAGTGGTGGATATAAACATATTTTGATCAAACCAAAGGACCAATTACACATGATGACTATGATCTAAAAGGAGATGAACTACCAAATCTGGCCCCATAAGTAACACGTGTTTGCAGGTGAATTTTATCACTTGATCTCTCTGGCCTTCCTAGACAGAGCTCTCTGTAGTATTCAATCTTGGCTTAGCTTAGGGACTATTCCTTCACAAGGAACCAGTGACCAGCTTTTACACCACTAAACTAATAGTATCCTCATTTAGGGCATAAGTCATCATTTTAATCATACCTTGTTTTATGTTAAAATGTGTCTGTTTTTCTTTAAAAAAAAATCACATATAAGGTATATGCAATGAAGATCAAAAGAGTTACTTTTTGCCTAAGATGAGTCACAATGAGAGGTTTGTGGGGGAGTGTTTTTTTCAGATGCCCCTATCATGTAGCTTCTGTGTGCTACAGAAACAGAGAAGTTAAAGGCAGGATTGTGCCGCGGCATGCATAGTGTAGCCGTGACACAATACTAGCACAGACACTTTATAAATACATGTGCAACCAGTTTTCACATTTATTTAGGTGCTGTCTATGTCAGAATTCTGACGCAGACTGCTTAGTAAATGTGCCACAATAACATAGATTTACAGTGTTATTTACATTTTCTTTATTAGGATCAAAAGTAAAATAAAGTAAATGGAAAATAAAGAAAATGTAAATAGCACTGTAAATACACTTTATTCACCGTTAATAATATGCAGTGGGTACATTAGGATATGTCTTATGACAATTAGTACATGAATACACTAATTGCTTTTGTATGCCTTTTTCAGCAATTATTTTAATATGAAACAAACGATTTAGCTCACAAAGTTACATCACACCTTGCACATGGTGCATGGAGATGTCCACAGCAGCCAGGATACAAAATTGGAAAGTCTATCACCAATCAGGATAAACAGTGACTATTCTTTATTGAGAAATAAAAATGGGTCGCATAGAAAATACCTTCAGACCGATGCATTTTGGCATGCAGGCCTTATTCATGGTCTGAAGTAAGGCATACAGCCGTCAATCATCTCAGTGACTATTTTTAGCTCATTTGCATATGAATGTGGTGACAATTTTTTAATGGTAAACAAGTGAACTTAAAAGAGGGAATACTATAAAGAATATTTCATAAACTAACTGATATTGCTATTACTTTTGTGGTGTAAGTGCTGCTGGCAAGTTCCGCTTAAGCACCTTTTTTCAACAAGCTTGGAGAACAACTTTAAATGAACAACTGGAGATGTTCTTTTAAGTGTGAACTTTTTGTACACATGAAGCTTTTTCATTAAAGAACTGTATATTTTTACTTTGAGCTGTTTTGTGATTACTTTGGAATTTTCCTTGATAGTGATCCATCATATATGCTGCACCTGGGTGAGTTGGAGGTTGTAAAATAATAAAAAAAAAAAACTTTTAGAGTATGGTGATCATTGCTATAAAATGAGTCTTACTTATCTGCTTCTATGTGTAAATAGATATGCGATTTTCCTCATTACTGATTATATTGTGAAATCTATTTTGTGTGTTTAGCAATGCATTTTGTAGGATGCATGATATGTCATTTTTTTCCATAGCAGACCCCTTTAGGAAGAAAAACAATAAGCAATGTCAACGTATAGATGACTGTTCATCTATCGCATTCATTGTCCCCATATTCAGCCACATCAATAGCAGCTAGTTATACACATGATCAAAAGCATCTCAATAAATGTGACCATTGTGACATGTTATATTGATTATGAAATGCTAAGATATCCCTTAACCAACATATATAAATAATACATAGAAGTAAAAGAATGTTGGTGTAACATAATGTAAGTGATGATGGGAAAAGCAGGCAGGAGAATAGTTAAAGGATGTGCACACATGATATTAGATACAAAGAGGCGGCGCTAACTTGCATGCAGAGAAGATGTAGAAACAGTGAAGAATTACACTAGAAATAAGAGATTAAGTGAGGGTTAGGAATTCATGCTGATTTCTGGGTTGTGTTGTTAGGGGTCAGTCTCACATTGGTCTCCTCGCTCCCGAGAAGTCCAGGGTTCTTACTGAGGGTCAGTGAGTGCAACGAGGAGGAGAAAAGAGCATTCTGGCAGAGAGACTGACACAGAGAGAGTGCTCCTACAGAAAGAAAGCCCAACAATAATATACGTACATGTAGAGCATCGCACATGCCAGGTTATCACACACAAAGTGCCGCAGTCACCCAGGTTCTCACAAACAAGACACTCTGGGTAAGCACAATAAGACAGTACAATAAAGTGTCTCAGTTACATGCAGTAAAATATCAGATATTATTGTACCTCTAGCAGTGATGTTTGTTTTACTCAAATTGAGACTCCGAAGTCCGGCATGAAAATACAGGAATTGCTGGGACAGAGCAGAGATTCCTAAAAAGAGCAAAAGGTTTTTTGTAACTACAGTGTTCAGAGATTGTTATGCTTCTACACCTGAGAACAGGAGGTTATATGTTGTCCTACCCTACTCATATAGGAAAGCAAATTAGCATAAGCCCCCTGTACCACTTACATTCTTTGGTAATCTCACTATGATATTAAAGTGTGGAACCGCCGTGTGTGGTATAAACCAAAAAATAAATTGACGTCCAGGTAGGTGTAGGTATACAGACAGTCCCAGGGTTACGCCCAAGATAGGTTGAATTCGTATGTAAGTTGGAACTGGTATATTTTATAATTGTAAAAGATGTTTGTCCCAGTGACAATTGGATTTTCACATTTTTGTGCTGTCTTGGGAACAAGGATTATCAATAAAACTTAATTACAGACACCGTTTAGCTCATCATTGCAGCGTGAGACTAAAGTAAAGTAAAGTAAAGCTTCACCAGAGGTCACAGTGGGCAGAAAGGTCCGTGTAAAACTAGAGGTTGTCCGTAAGTGGGGTTTCCTTTAAGGGGTATTCCGGGAATATCAACTTTTGATACAAAACCCCATAATTCTACGAATAAATGAATACAACAAAATTCAATGTCATTAATTACAAAATGGAGCTTAAATAGTTTGTCTTTATGATTAACCAAATTTTATGGGCTTTCTAAAGTAAGCGGAGCTATTTCCAAAAAGGCTGCTATCTACAACTGCAACTACCATGATCCCTCAGTTCTTAGTAGCATCTCCTCCCTCTTATGCTCTGCTCCCAGCGATGATGTAACAGACTGTCATGCTCTGTTACCATAGTAATACCATTACTGCACATCACTGATATAACGTCTCACCACAATAATATCCATACTGGATGCACTGCAACCAACCCACTACAGCCTAAAGTAGTGATGATCACATGACCTGACCAGGCAGTTGCAGAACACATGATCTAGTCATGTGACCAGCAGCCATTTTCTATCCTGTGTCTTACAAAGGGAAAAGTCACATGACTTATTAAAGGTCCAGTAGCATTTTAATTTGTCATTATAGTGAATGACCAAAACATTTTTCTACTAAAGAAAGCTACATTTTAAATAACAACTAATTACATATTAGCTTATATTTTATAACCCATTTGAATATGAGAAAAGATTATTCCTTGAATACCCCTTTAAGTTGGGGACCATCTGTATAAGGCAAAAAAAAGCCAAAGGAAAAAAGAAAACATGTTGGCTACCGAAACACTTTAACACCACATTGACTACCAAAATAATACTATGTTAGGCTACATTCACAAGATGTATGCCTGCCATACCATAGTGCAGCAGGCATACATCGGCGCCGGGGAGAGGAGAAGGGGATGAGCGCTTCTCACCCCCGCCCCTCTCCATAGTGATATATGGCTGTGGCGCCATGTCCTATCTTTCTCCCGGCCACGGAACGGTACGGTGCCGAAGGTGTGCCGCCCCGCACTGCTCCTGTAGGGCGCCGTGCACCCATAGCCGTGTATGGGGGACGTATATACGCCATATATACATCGGCTGTATATACGTTTCCCATACATTTGTGTGAATATTGCCTTATAGTCATCTTACTATAACTTGGAAGTTTTCCATCTCTTTTGACCTATTCTCTGCCTATGATCAAATATACATACTCATAATGTAGCGACAAAAGAAGTCTAAATACAGCAGTACAGAGTACAGTGCAAACAATTATAGCACTGAGATAAGCTGTTCTCATGAGGATTTAGGCCCACCAACCTGCTATCTAGGATAACACCAGGATTACAATGAAGTCCTTCTATATTCTGGTAGATTTAGAATTCAAAGAACTTTGAACACTGTATTCAAAATGGCAGCTCATGCATGGGTTAGGCCAGCATGACTTTCATCACTAATTAGGTAATTTTTTATAGCGCTCAAGGATGTTTTGATGGGTGAGGCTGAATCTCCTAGAACAGTGATGGCTAACCTATGGCACTGGTGCCAGAGGTGGCACTCAGAGCCCTTTCTGTGGGCACTCAGGCCATCACCAGAGATGACTCCAGGTATCTTCCTGCAGTCCCAGACTTCCTGCAGGCCCAGGACTTGCTGTGCACAGAGCTATTTTGAAGTGACAGCTGTAACTGGGACTATTTTCTGCTTTATTGGTGTCCTCAGGTGCTGATATCAATGAAAACTGTGACAGAGAAGGGAGTATAAACCACAAATTAAATTTCTGTGTTGGCACTTTGCGATACATAAGCGGGTCTTTGTTGTAGTTTGGGCACTCAGTCTCTAAAAGGTTCGCCATCGCTGTCCTAGAATATGGAAGGACTTTATTTTAACACATAAACATACGTATAGCATACAGTCCTTTGTTTCTGGTAAAATGGTGGTCACCATAATGAAGATCCTAACATAACAGAATCTGACACGTACAGTAGGTGTCAAATGATGGATCTATTTCTAATGTAGTTAAATTTTTCTACTCCTATGCTGAAATAGAAAAAAGTGGAATGTACAACAGATGTGAAATCAGCCATATGCAGTTATGTGGCTGGACTATTTACTGTATGTCTATGAATGGCTGGTAGATTACATCATACTGACACAGAGGTGAAGGAAGTGGGCTTTGAGAATTTTTTCTGCATCTGAAAAAAATGGGTGTTGATTGAGATTTTACCTAACAATTATTTAGCCATAAACATAGTTTTAATATGAAAATATAAATCATGTTGTTAGAAGATAGGATCAACTACTGTATCATGATTTATGTTGTGTAACCTCACTGCAGTAGATGGATTACCTCGGTCTTCCAGTGGGTTGTGTGACAGGTTCAGGGAATGTAAAGAAGAGACTGCATTATCTGACAACACAGAAGCCAGGCGGAGAGCAAAATCACTGCAAGAGAGGAGAAAAAAGAATGATAGAGTAAGGGATAAGTGGTGTGAGAGGGAGGGATATAGTAGGAGAAATGGATATCGTATGGCTAAAGAGAAAATGCTCATCTAGCAGCAGTTTTATTCCATGGCATATACTCCATTGCACCTTTTTCGGGGGATTGCACTGCTTGGGCAGATATTTCACAGGTCAACCAAAACCAAAAATTTGTCTTATCTTTTTACATAGGTGTCCCCCATTTCAATACATATATCAACTAAATGAAAGTAACTTTACCATAATAATAATAATAAAAAAAAATCATGATATGGGGGGAAAGGCCAGGCAGTTGCCACAAAGGTACTAAACAGTGTATAACTTATAATGCTAAATTCTATGTCTCCACATACGTTCTTAGTTGTAAATATCCTTATCACACTGTACACAAATGTCCTTCAAGCATGCAAATTTATCAGTATAAGGTGAGTACATGTGCCCTCTCCTGCCTTTTCCCCCTCACCCTTCCTTTCATTTAGGTGATATAGTTATTTAACAGGTGTCTGTGCTGGGATTGTGTCACACACAATCATTTTTTGGCGCAGATGCACTGGCTTCTATGCAACACAAAATGGGGGTACGACGGATGATCCGACTGATTAAGACTTAGTGAGGGATTTAACTTTGAAATTGTGTCGCAAGATAATGCACTTACATACACTACTTAAAACCTGAGCGGGGAAGTGACACATGCAGGATATCGGGCGCACAATCTTAGTGAATCGCGGCACAGTGCATTATTGCCAGACATTGCGCTTTCGGTAAACTCCGTGGACAGGGTAAGTAAATGCGCCCCATTATGTTTCTTCAAAACCCCCTCACCCTCCCCATGCTTACTACAGACTTGTTGACCAATTTATTAGCAAATATATAAAACTTTAATTCACTAATTTCTCCTTCTCGCAATATTACATCTACATATATCCCTCTTTCTCCCTCTCTCACGCTCTCAGTCCGCAGTCCTCTAGGATTAGCTCCTCTAGGTGCTGTGACCGGCCCACGCAATGTAGGATCTGCTCTGTCACTTCTGATCCCTGTATCATAAAGACAACAAATTAGGGGCTTTATCTGTGCATAAACAAAACAAAAATGTTATGATAATGTATTATTTACCAATTTGAGATTTGCGGCCTGGAGCCTGAGAAAATACTGATTATATGCCAGGGCTGCAACAACCAGAGCCAGGTCCCTGTGGAGAAGCAGAAAGATACAAGGTGAGCAATATAGTGGCCAATGAGTATTGACAGCACTTTCTTACCTCTTTTCCCTGACCTGCTTTCCAGATGGCTGAAGTCTTGTAAGTTAAATTCCCTGCTGTCCTGAGAGTGATAAATCATATCCACATCCTGAAATCAGAAACAATAATAAAAATGAAAATCTTGGAAAAAAATTCCAATATAACATGAAAATACAATGTGAAAGTATATGGGGGTAGGTGGTGCATATATTAAAGGAAATAAAAAATCACCACACAAGTAAATACATCATTGTGAAGGGCACTGTATGTGTTGGGGATATATTTTCTGTTACCTAGACTTTTGTGAGTTTTATATATTTTGCATTTGTATATATATGGCTTTTTGGTAAACCAGGCCATGTCTGCTTGTGCATCGAGTTTCTTTTTTCTATTGTTAATAAATAATAATAACAAATCTTAATTTGTATAACACCATCATATTCTGTGGCACTTTAAAAATAATGGGGGGGCATGCACAAAACAAGAAATTACAGAGTAATAACATGGTCCGATGGACCCATAGTAGTGAGGATCTTACTAGCAAGCGCTTACAATCTGTTCAATAACAACCATTTACAAAGAGTGACATCAGCCATAGAAAGGTGGTGTAAAAAAACAGGTACACCTGCAGCTATTGCATAAAGATAAATATGGACATTTCTCTAAAATGACAAAGCATTGGAAAACAGGTAAAGAAGTGTCCTTAACAATGCAGTTTTTAATTCTGGGGTGATATGGGAGCTGGGAGACTTTCTTTAAAAGGACTTTTTTGCTTCTTCTACTATGTGATATTGTCTTCTCAGCTTTTCAATAGCTGAGCACCACCTTAGTGCAGCCTCGATTCCTATTGGAGTAAGGCGAAAAAGGGATGAGTGTCCTCAAGGGGTAGTGCAGGGCATCCATCTCATTGTGTACATTTCTTTAAAAGGAACCTGTCACCATACTAATCCCCCACTCAACCGTCCACCAACAGTACCTTCTCCTGCAATATTTATGCCCCCGGAGTACATTTTATCATATTTCATCTTTTATTCTTGTGTAGGATGCAGTCAGGCAACCTCGTCTCCTGCAGTCAGTCTACTCTGCCCACTCCATGCATGTGATTTCCCACACCTGCCTCCTAGATCTCTAGATAGCCAGAGAATGACATCCAATTAAGAAGCAGGGCTGGGACGCCAGATTCATAGAGTGGGCACAGTAAACTGACTGCAGGAGGCGGGGTTCCCTGACTGCATGGGGGCAGGGTTGCCTGACTGCAGGAGGTGGGGTTTCCTGACTATCACGCAAAAAGAATAAAAAAGGATTTTTCATTCATGTTACAACCTAGAAATATGCTAAAAAGATCTTCAGGGGAGATACATGCTTACGCTGTAGACTCTTTACTATTGCTATCAAACTAGAACAGAGCACCCAAACTTTTCTTAAAACGATTTAAAGGGATTACAGTATTAATAGCCTATTTTTAGGATAAGCCATCAATATCAGATCAGTAGTGGTTTAAATTTCAGCAGCCATAGATGGTATTAAGCATTTGGATAAGCACCAGCATCCTGTACACTAAGATTATTAAGCAAAATGCAATACTCAGCAGAACCGCTACAACATATATTGTGCATGCATACAGAACACTTTAAACAATGAACATTGTCCACCCACCAGACTGCCTTTTAAACATCTGATTGTGGTGGATGCCAAGAGTCAGAGTCCCAATTATCTGATATTGATGTTATATGTTTAGGATTGGGAATGACCGTTGAGAGACGGTTTTGTGGGGTCCTGGGCAAAACTAAAAGTGGGGCCTAAATTGAAACCATTTTATGAGCAGTCACATTCAGTAAGAGGCTCCATTAGCACAATAATATCACTTTGCAATTACAAGCATTAGTAGGTAAGTATCTGTAATATGGGACTGTAGGAGAATGTTATAGGACAGTGATGGCGAACCTTTTAGAGATAGAGTGCCCAAAATGAGACCCAAAACACACTAGCTTTTCCCAAAGTACCAACACAGCAATTTAGGCAGTAACAAACTTATTGCTACCAGAATCTTTGAGCTCCAATCTGACCCTGTCACCTTGGACAGGACCAAGCAGCACAGCATAGGTCACTTTAAAATATCAGGGCACTACTTGGACTGCCTGAGACTGCAGGAAGATGCCATGTCAGGCAAACTCTGTGCCTGGGAGACAGCCTGTGTGCCCACAGAGATGCCTCCGAGTTCCATCTCCGGCACCAGTGCCATAGGTTCGCCATCACTGTTATAGGAGATAGACAGATGATAGGGAGATTGATGATAGAAGATAAATATGAAAGATTATATAGATTTATAGATAGATGATAGAATTATATATGTATAAATACAAAGTAGATTATATATAGATAGATACAGTAGAAGAGAGATAGAAGCTTGATTGCTTGATAGATGGATAGATAATAGATAGGAGATAGATGGGTAGATAGATAAAAAGTTATAAAAAAGCTAGATAGATAAATGATTAGATAGACAGATATATAGATAGGAAATAAACAAATGATAGGAGATAACTAGACAGATAGATAGATAGATAGATAGATAGACACCTGGCATCTTCACCTGGCATTAAACTAAGGGGTATTAACCCCTTCCCGACGCGTGCCATACTAGTACGGCACGTGCTGGGTCCCTCTCCATAGCCGGTAAGTCTTTGCTGCATATTGCAGCAAAGGCTTACCGGTAACACCCGTGATCGATGCTAGCACCGATCGCAGGTATTTTAACGTCGATCGCAATGCTGACGGCGGCATCAAAAAGATGACGTCACGGGGAGCGGCGATCCGTTGCCATGACAGCTTTGGGTCTCACGAAGGCTCGAAGCTGTCTCGTTTTAACCCATTCATTAAGTGCTAATTGCACATAAAAAGTAAAATAAAAAAAAGTTTAAAAAAAAGAATTATAATAAAAAACTTATCTATCAAAATATAATAATGTTTTTTCACTGCGTTTAACCCCCGTAACGGAACATAGCGCCCAAAGTCGAAAATGGCACTCTTTTGCCATTTTGAAAAATATAAAAAAATTAAGAAAAAGTGATCAAAGGCCGTACCGTCCTAAAAATTATAGCAATGAAAACACCATCTAAAGTCGCAAAAAATGATACCACTCACAGCTCCGTGTACCAAAGTATGAAAAAGTTATTGGCGCCAGAAGATGGTAAAATACCCCCAAAAAATTTTGTACAGGAGGTTTTAATTTTTGTAAGTGTATGAAAACATTATAAAACCTATACAAATTTGGTATCCCCATGATCGCTGCGACCCAAAAAATAAAGTAGACATGTCATTTGGGGGCACAGTGAAAGCTGAAAAATCCAAGCCCAGTACACGGCATAGAATATTAAATACCGTCACTATGAAGTGCAATTTGCTAAGCAGAAAATAAGCCATCACAGGAAAAATAAAAAAGTTATAGATTTTTGAAGGTGGTGAGTGAAAAATGGAAGTGAAAAAACTAAAAAAGGCCAAGTCGTTAAGGAGTTAAAGGAGCAATACATCATCTGCCCACATTCAACCGTGTCATTTGAAGGGTGGCATGTGGCTCTCCTTTCTGCTTCTGATGTATAGTTGTGAATGTTTTGAATGTTAGTAATAGGATGTATATTAGGATGTCACATTGGCTGTTTGTGTGATGACCAGTTTAATTCTCATGTATATGCCCTGTCTTGTCAGGGCAGTTTTTCCTTCATGGAAATCCTCCCTCATCAGTCACAATGACAGCTGCTCTGTTTTCTCCATGTTGAGAACAACATCACATAGAGATCACTGTCACCAGACCTGCTGTTCTGTATGTGATGAGCAGCAGCAAAGTCTTCTGCATACTGACTGCTTCTGCTGATGAGTATAGGGATGTAGTATCACATACAGTGCAGATGTGAGTGATGGGGGAGGGTCTGATGCAGGATGTTATACCAGAATATGCTTGGAGATTAAATGAAGCAGAGGCACAGCGGTTAGTATCATATGGTGAAATGGTAATGATATTTTCAAGTCAGGCTCCTCTGGTGTACGGAAGATTTTTTTTTTTAATTACCTGCTATACAAAGAAGTATTTCTACTCAAAATCGCTTATCCTTTTAGATAAATTACACATAAGGCTCTATAAACTGTTAATCTAATTACAGAAATTACAGAAAGAAGGGAAAATTAAAGGAAAATTAAAAATAAAATTAAACTACTTTGACCGATTAGTGTCTCTGTATGTCCTTTTCTTGTTTCTGTATAGGTAGAGAAACAGTTTACATTGAACTCGGAGGCCAATACTATGCAAGCCTAGACCTGAACCCCTATTTGTATACTGATAAATATAACACTCCACACTACTGTTTATACACAGAGGAGAAATAAGAAGAGTAGTGTGATATACAGTCAGATGCAGAAGGGGAGTTGAAAGGATGGAATCATTGTGTGTCCTATGAAGTCTATTTATGTTATCTCTTTTATACATTGCTCTGATGTTAATGAGTATTTTCAATTATAATTGTAGAAAATGTAAGGAGACAATAAACAAGGCACATTAAGTGAAAGGGACGTAATAGAAGCGAAAGCTAAATATGTCTTTGGGATATAGTTATTGTTAGACACACACCAAGCCCTATTTACAGTGAAGTCATGAAGTATTATAGATTTTTTCAAGTACAGGAGGTCCCCTACTTAAGAACACCCAACTTACAGACGACCCCTAGTTACAAATGACCTCTGGATGTTGGTAATTTACTGTACTTTAGCCTTAGGTTACAATAAACAGATGTAACAGTTATCAAAGGTGCCTGTAATGAAGCTTTATTGTTAATCCTGGTTCTTATGACAATCCAACATTTTTAAAATTCAATTGTCATAGAGACCAAAAAAGTTCTGGCTGGGACTACAAAAGTATACAGTTCCGACTACAACAAACCTACCGAACATATCTTGTACGTAAACCGGGGACTGCTTGTGCATAGACATTTCAACTACAGGCATTCCCCGGGTTCTATAGGGCTATTCTTAATTGAATTTGTGAATAAGTTGGAACAGGTATATTCAAAAAATATAACTCCATCAAAATTAGTTTTTGGTCTGTGCAACAATTAGATTTTAAAAATCTTAGCTTTTTCAAGGGAACAAGGATTAACAGTAAAGCTTCTTTGCATACACCTTATGGTTGATTTCTGCTGTCATGGACTAAAGTAAAGTGAATTTTACAGCTTTCAGAGAGCCTTACAAGAGGTCACAGTGGGCAGGTCCATTTTTAACTAGGAGTCGCCTGTAAGTCTGGTCTTCTTAAATCGGGGACTGCCTGTACTAAAGACTGCATCGATAAAGTGTGGCTAGCCGTAACTAGATAAATGACGCTTACTACTAAACCTCTGTGAATTTTGCAATGATCCAAAAATCATTGACAGACAGGTCTACTGAATATTTCTACAACACAGCGAGCTTGGAGCAGCACATTCATCTAGAGTGGGTGTTAATCCTGGAAGGTTGGCCTTGCCTTACCGGTGAATATAAAAATATTCCAAGGTGAGGCAGCACTTCAATACTTACTTGTGTCTACAGCACAACGTTTCACCCTTTCCATGAGCTGCTTGAAAATGCATGTAGAGGGTGAAATGGTGCACTGTATAACATGTTGGTGAAACAAAAGCCACAAGTAAGTATTGGAGTGTTGCCTCGACATGGATTATTTTACTGTGTATTCCTAATATAGATAATTTTATATTACTTACCCACTGAACCTCTTCTCTGCAACACACCCCATTATAGTCACAAAGAGCAGCATACGTCTCTGAAAAACCACCTAAATAAAAGAATATTATTATTTATGTCTTAAAATAACTATAAGTGTTATCACAATTTGGCTTTTACTTAATTAGAAAATATAATACCAGAAATAGATTTTCTCTTATTAATCAAAGAACTACTCTGCGGTCACACATCATACAGGGAAAGTAAGCATTAGCCATTCACTCAGGGTCAGCTCCAGGTTTCAGGAGGCCCCTGGGTGAGAGAGCCTTAGGTGGCCCCTTTGTAGTGAACTCACGTAGTGGCATTAAAAATTCAGAAACTACAATAGTCTTCTGTTACCTAAAATATTCCCTAGTTTATCATATCATGGTTATTTTATATAACGCACCCCTCACCCCCTATGGATTCATTATGTACAGTTTTTTGTGGGACCGCCAGGAGCCCTGGGCCCCGGCATGTGCCCGGGTATGCTGGTGTTGTTTCTGCATTCACTTCTCCCTAGATACCCAAACTAAAACTTGTAACCTAAACGTCAACTAAATAATCTATTATATATGTATACATTATATCATATTATAAAATAGAGGTAACAACTAAAACATAAATGGCTATGCCAAATCTCCCCATGATCTCCCCGGATTTGATACCATTAAACAGATTGTAGCTGAAATTCACTCATTGGGGCAGATTTACTTACCCGGTCCATTCGCGATCCAGCGGCGCGTTCTCTGCGCTGGATTCGGGTCCGGCCGGGATTTAATAAGGTAGTTCCTCCGCCATCCACCAGGTGGCGCTGCTGCGCTGAAAAGCATCTGAACGCGCCGGAATTCACCGAGGCCGGCTGAGTGCAGGTAAGCTTGTCCCGAGCGACACATTTTCCGTTTTTAAATGCGGCGGTTTTTCCGAATCCGTCCGTCGCCACAATCCGATCGCGTGCGCCAAAGTCCCGGGGCAATTCAGGTACAATCGGCGCAAATCGGAAATATTCGGGTAACACGTCGGGAAAACGCGAATCGTGCCCTTAGTAAATGACCCCCATTGTCTTCTAATGATGATTATTATGAGCATGCTTTTTGACATTTGCAGACTGTGTAGGGAATGATGGCCAATCCCCAATTGTCAGTGGTTTGAGTCTGTATTATCTGCCTATCAGTTTTGGGGAAAACCCCATGACCAAAACCCTGCAGTTACCATTAATACTCTGCAAACTCAGCCACCTTAATAAAGTTGGGGTTCGTCTATGTGCCAAAGCTGGATCACTGGAAGGTAATATAGTTAAGGTCTTATTTTTCATTGTATACCTAAGCTTCTAGTCACCAATTCAAAATCTGTACCAGGCCTTCTTATAGTACTAGTCCAGTAGTCCCTGATATAGGGAAGGAAAAAGTTATTGGCCCTTGTGCACAAAATGTGGTCACATCCTGTCTCCAAAAATACTACACTATGTACCTGCCAGCAACTGGACCTTCTTATATGGGGTTAGGGTCAGCCACTCCGTTCATTTCTCAGTAGAAATGACTGTATCTGACTGGGTTTAATTGCATTTTTGTGAAAATCTTGTTTGTTTCAGTAAGTCTGATTTACGGTAATACAATATAAATATCCTCAACTTGATATGGCCACATTGATGTCTCCTGTCTGAAGTACCATTAAAGGATTGAAGGGGAGAGCACAGTTGGTCCCAGAACCTCATGTCTCAGACAAATTCCAGCATTTACTGTCAATATGCCTTAAAAAAAATCTACCTTCAAAATCCATCATGATAAACCAGGGACACTTACTCATAAATCCAGGAACCTGGATGGAGGGGGTTGGGTGAGACATGTTCTGCTCATTCTAACAGCCTGTGATGCTGCAGCACGAGGGGCTCTGGAAACACCCACCAGGGCCTCTCAGGCTTATAATCATAATTTTAAAAGTTTATTTTAGATGGAAGGAGGCAATGGATAACAAACATTAGACAATTACCATAGTGCCTGGATCTGTGTAAGTGTCCCCGGTTTATCATGGTAGATTTTCTTTACATTTATTATATTAAACTATAACTTTAATTTATACCTTTACCTAAAGTTTGCCAATTTGATGCTTGTATCAGAAAAGGCTTAACTCACTACTGAAAACATCTTTTATACTTCAGATCAGTCAAAGCATGTATCCTGATGCTATAAATACTTAATAGAATATACATGAGATTTATGAAGCCTGAGTTTGAAATATTTTATGAGTTATCGTAACCCCTGACAAATTGGGATGTTGGCCATCCATGTGGAACACTATCAGTATTGTCAAAAACTGAATGACAAATGGGTATTAAACATGTACCAGAGTTAAACTGATCTGCAGCTAGAGTCACACTGGTCTCATGTCTCCTAAATAAAATAATAAATAAATCAGTGTTTATATAGCGCCATCATATTCTGCAGCGCTGTGCAGAGCTCACTTACATTGGAAATCTCTATGCCCAAAATGTGAAAATCCTCACTTACCTCAAGGTAATAGCACTCATTCATATAAATCAATAGCAGATGTATGCTTGCCTCGTTCCATGCCTTTCAGCCGCGCAATACAAGCTATTTTTAGTCTTAGATTTTTTTCATCTGTACAACTGAAATTGCTATATCTTTTACATTTAAGATCTATGTTTTTTCCACTAAAATATCAAATTGACTATTGAGCTTGGTCAATTTCCTGTAAAATTTATGAGATCTGCAAAATAGTCTTATTATACTGGAACAAAATGTTCAATAGTAACTCCTTATGGTCTTGACAAAATATAAAGGTATCTTTAATCACTGACAGCTGATAGCAATGATGCATATATCACTAGTAAGTTTGCTTCCCTGGCAATCCATTGTCACACCTTAAATTTTACAGAAACAGTTGCCTCCTTCCATCTAACCAGCTAGATGCCATGGTTGCTATTGAAAGTACCATCATGAGTTTAATGGACAGAAATAATTCTTGCCATTCTTTACACCCTCTCCAAGCGGTGCATGCACACTTACAACGGCATCATCCTTTTACCATACATTTACATAGCTTTGTGCTAGCTGCTTCCAAAACACACGGCAACAACATTATGGCTTCAGGAGGTTGCTACAGTCACAACCCCTTGCTATAGGTGCAGTTTATGAGACCCCCAGTGATCGGTCAGTTCAGAAGAAGTCTATATGAGGTATAATCCAACTCGCTGTCATAAAAAGGACAACACTATTCATCCATAAATGGAGAAGATCTGTAACAGTAACTATATACTGAATACAATAAGCCCAACATCAGAGAAATAGCTAAATAAATCAAATCTCTTAGTCTGCTGAAGAAGCCAAGACGCATTCAAGATTAATGCTGCTAACACATAGTTAACAAGTTACGATAGATGGCAAATAATGGCTAGCACCAGTCCACATCTTATAACCATCACATAATCACAAAACTGTTAAGCACATATACAACAGTAAAAAATCATATCAATTTGGAATGAAGCCTCATTGCTCATTGTAGGCGCATTATATTTTCTATTATACATTATTATGCATACATAAAATGTCATCTCAAAGCTATGTAGTCTTACCGCAGATCCCAGTTGATGGCGGGAGAGCGGCAGTGTCGGAGTTTGGGGATGAATTTTGCGAACTGTCCGCAGACTCGGGATATTGTCGTCTGACCAAACATCTGTTGCACATTAGTAAGAATAATCAGTCAGGGTAACACAAAATACATCACTGGTTTTTGTTTTTAAGTTGTTTTTGGATCAAAGTTAAAATGTACTGGATTTGAAGTAAATGCTCTTATTCACCTAGTTTGTAATTACTGTATTATAGATATTCTGCAACTACATAATACAAAATACTTCATCATTTTAAAGCCTATTGAGAGCAATTATTATTTTTTCTTTAAAATGTATTTTTCTTTTTATATTTAAATGAAGAAAAAAATCATGATGAACACATTATAATAAATTAACTGGGTAGAGTAACTCAAACACAATGGGACTTAATAAAATACTGAATATTGTTTCCTTTAGAAGGCCATATGCATAGTTAACAAGTTTGTATCACTAATACATAGACATTCATTCCCCATCACTGGAATAAATAGGCAAGTGTGAATTTTGTATTTCCGGGCCCCAAGCAAAGTTATCTCTGGGGTCCCTTAATGCATTGCTCCACATCAAATAACAGCGCAAAGGGTTTATTGCTCTATTCTCTGCCATAGTAAATTTGTTTGTGTCCTGAAGACGCCAGTACTGTAGAGTCCCTTGGTCTCAGGGTCTCCAAACAGTTGCCCCCTGCATACTGCCTACATATGGCTCAATGGTATGCAGAATCGTAGAAGGGTCACTAATATGTACACATGCATCCTGATCTAATAAGGTGCATAGGTCATGCTTACTATTTATTATATTTATTTATTAGAACTGTTAGATTTTTTAGAAAAAGGTTAACCTTATTAGCTCAATTGTAGCTACTGTCACAATGCATAGAAATGATGTAGTTTTCAGAATAGGAACGTACACTGTATCTGGAGAAGGAAAAATTTTTGATAACGTGGCCTGGATGCCGCTGATCAACTGATCTGTATTCTGAGAAGTCAAGGTCAACTGGTAGCTTCCTTTCTCTGTTTCAATAAGTATCTGCAAGAGGATGGAAAACTAGGTAATGGTGGCATGACAATCCTTGGACACAATGTAGGGAATATAGTGTGCAGTATGGGTGACAAATACTTAACACAAGTGTTTAGGCAAGAGACATAATAACCCAGTAGCTGATGCATGTAGCACACTGAATTTATGGACTGAAATGAAGGATAAGACTAGCACCTAAAATGTTAGTCAACCATACTAGTATTTCTATAATATTGGTCTTGATATAAACACTCAGCATTAGTTAAATATATTCAGTACCTGGCTAAGACTGATAGCTGTGAGAGAGCGAATTTCCAGCACACTAAATGAGCTTTCAATCTAAATAAAAATGTGAAAACATGAAGGTTAACATTAGTATAGTAACAGTAATAAAATATAGTCAAAAAGCTAGTCAAGGGTACAATCAAGTTCTTGAGAAATGGTGAAAGAATAATGGTGAATAATGGGAACATAATGGTCAAAGAGGAATAGGCAGCAAATTAGGTTGTAGAGGTGCCCTAACAAGTTCTAAGGTCAGGAGCCCTTAAAATGGTCATTTTTTAACAAACCTTTGCATAAACAAGTAGGGCACGTGAATACAATAAACTTTGTAACATATGTTGTAGAGTTGGATGGTCGGCACTCATCCCTGTACTACCTCGTGCACGTGGAACAATCCAAAGTATCCAGAAACAAAAGGCACATTTAGGTAGTCATGATTGTTTCTTTTTTATTCTGATATAAAGTGTACAAATATAGGATATAGTATGCGTTACGGCTCTCCAGAGCCTTCGTCAGCTATCTAACATATCACAAATCTGTTTTGTTTATTTTGTTGGCTAATTTTAAAATGTAAATGGTGTATCTTTCTTTACACAAATAATGCGGCAAAACATAATCATTCAGAAAAGAAAGGAAAGAAATGAACAGAACAATTCATCTAAGATAGCAAAATATGCCAACTTGTATTTAATCTTTACATTTACCATCTTAGAGAAAATTTCTCAATAAACATGATTATATGAGTGGCTCTCAGGGAACCTTGATAAAACATTGCTCACCTTCGCGGGTAGTTTGACGTAGAAAATATAGAATCTCCAGCATGTTGTGACCTGAGAATAAATACAAAGATATGACAGATTTGATGCTGCTTATAATACCATGAAAGTGAATATATGCAGCCATGGCACCAAGTGAAAGTGGTTAAGTGGATCAGTTGCTATGGTTACTTCCCTGCTTTATTTTGTGGTGCCCCACTGAATTGTGTATCCGAGAAAAGACAATCAGGTAGATCCTATAAATAGTTATTTTCTAGCTTGTCACTAGGAAACTGGAGTTTGATATCCCCTTCACTGAAACAGTAGAAAATGTATTTATTCTGTGTGATACATACTACACTCAAGAGCAGCATTGTTTCCTGGAGTTTGCATATGATATTTCCGCAGTTAATATCAAGATATATATACATCGTGTTTTTATTTTATAGGCAGCAGGCATGTTTTCAAACCAAAAAAAATGGATGTGAGCTAGGATTTATATACCGTTATTCATGTCTATGGACAAGATGGGTGCCCATATACTGTTATCATTTCATGTCCTGTAAGTTTGCATGCTTTTTATAGACTAGACCGTTGCTAGATGAATGGTGGTTTGTAAAAGCCCTGGATTTGTCTGCAGTACCCAAGGGTTAATGCAGACATGTGGTGAGCAGGAGTAGTCTGTTAGTCTATGTTGGCCTAGCTAGCATAGACATCTTTTTTAAAGTCCATACTGGGCCTGCTTATTATAGCATATGGGTCGGCCGGTAGTGGGACGCTTACTCCATCTGGGCTACGGTACTCGTTTTTTGCACAAGTGCAGGTCACAGGACTCGTGTGGCAGCCAGGTGATGTGCTATTGTGTTAGACAGTACTCAGGCAAGTTTTTGTTTATGCCTTTTAGGCTGAATTTAAGTTGTTTGACTGCAGAGTGTGAATAAAACACTTGATTTGGACTATGTCCTGCATGTGTCCCTGCTTCCTGCACCACTACCAAGCATCTACCAGAGCAATTCCTCACACATGGTGAAGGATGCGGGTAACGTGCAGTGAAGTATACACTAGTTGCATGTTCTGGATGCTGACAGCGCTGAAGCTGCAAACCAAAGCCATGGAAGAGTTAAAGGGGTGTTCCCATCTGGGCATTCACATTTAATTTAATTCATTTGCCATATGTGAACATTTCTTCAATTGGATGTTATTGAATGTACCCATGTTGTGCCTTAGAAACAAGATACAAGCACCCCTCACTCTGGCAGCAGTGGCCAGACATGCGCTATTGAGTCCTTCCTGACCACCCGGTCTAAGCATTCAATACCATAGTACAGCTGGGGGACATGCTGTAAAGGCAGAGATCTTGGCCCGACTAGGAGTGGATCTGCATCTACATGCTCAAAGAGTGCGTAGCTGGAGTTACCAGGAGGCGCTACCACCGAGGGGACAGATGTGCCAACTTTTTCACCTGGTCCACAAGTAGCTCCAGCTGGAGACATCAACCCCAGCCCAGATTGTGGAGACAGTCGTTTTGGACCATTTCCTGAGGGCCTTGCCAGGTGAGTTCCAGCAATGGGTAGGATCCGGGAACCTGACCACACATTTGGAGTCCTGTGCACCTATGGGAACATAAAGGACTACTCCACCACAATTTTTAACTTCTAGACCTCTTGTGGAGAGACACTACATGAGGCAGGGATTGTCATGAACTTGCCCCATGACCTTATCTTGGGACGGAACTTCCACATGCTCTGGACTCTATGGAGAGTTGGGGATCCATTCTCCACAAGTAATACCTGAGGGTTCTGAGGACCTGAATACCTGAGGAAACTGGGCTTCCTGTCATAGGGTTGACCACCATAATAATAATTCCTTTATTTATATAGCACACAAAGATTACACAGTGCTGCACAGTGCTTACCCAATCACCCATAGAAGAAGATAGTAGTTTCACATTACCCCTAGATGTATTAGCAGGTGAAGCTGAGGAGGTAGTGACAGGGCTGCAGTTGTCGGATTTGGAGGTATCCTGTGACAACTTTGGTATCGCACAACTCCAGGACCCTACTCTGGTCTAGGCCAGTGAATATGTTGTAGAAATGAATAGAGTACTTCAGCACCCAGATGTTGATAAGTGGTTTCCTCGCATAGTGGTTAATCAGGAATTATTTTACCGAGTTGATAAGATGCACAACTAAACCCAGGAGCAAATGGTACCCCTGCCTTATCATCAAACTGTATTGGACCTGGCTTATAAGTGCAACATCCCCCACCGGGGCCTAGCCTTTTCTTGGGGCCTAGAAGCAGCTGGGGCCCAGAATACCGGAGTGACTGGCGATTGCAGCCAAGGGCACTCTGATGTCACGGTACTTGGTAGGGGGACCAGAGGGCTGACCTACGGCCTGGCAGGTCTCCAGCAGGTGGTGTGTGCAAGAAATATGGAGGGAGAGGCTGACATACTTGTTTCTCCCTGAGGAAACCCCTGAGTGTCTGTAAGATAAGTCCCTGGGTAATGGCGTGGTAGTAGACAACAGGTACCTATTGAACAACAGGTACCAGGCAACAAGCCAAAACGGTCAAACAGCAGGTTCGGATTCTGGTACTGGAGTGGTCGTGGAGAGTAGTCCGCAGGATAAGGCACCAGCCTGATGGTATCTGCAGGCTGGGATAATTGAGGTGGAGCTGTGTCCAAACTGTGCAAGCTGCAGCTTTGAATTAGAGTCTCCTGACTTAGTTCCTGGGATTGGTATCTGTGTCAGCACTGAAGGTGTACTCCACACTGTATCTCTCTCTTCACTCAGACCATGAGGTCAGACTGAACTGCACCATGTGTTAAAAAGACTCTGCAGACTGGACCATGTGCTCCCTCTGCACAGGGGTTTTATACTCCCCCTGGTAGCACCTCTCCAATCACATTCCAGTTTACAATACTTTTTAGTTTACTTACGCCCATTTAACTATTTTCCAGGCAGAGGCTACAGTAGCTATAACACAATGACCAGGTTCTAGAACCTTCATAGAGGGTTTGCGACTGCCCCTAACATCTTCTGACCTGAAGTCCATTGATATTTCTGCCTATTATTAAGGTACCCTTTGAAAGGGTGGCTATGGATTTGGTGGGTTCTCTGGTTAAATCTGCCCTGGGGCATCAGCATATTCTGGTAGTCATGGACTAAGCTACTCGATATCCTGAGGCCATCCCACTACAGAACACATCTGCAAAATTATTTGCTAAAAATTTTTTTGCCATGTTTTGCCGAGTGGGTCTACCTAAGGAGATACTCATGGATCAGGGTACCCCATTCATGTTGAGAGTGACCAAGGAGCTATGTCAGCTCTTTAATATCAAACAGTTACGCACATCTGTGTACCATCCTCAGATGGATGGATTGGTAGAGCGGTTTAACAAAACTCGAAAGAGTATGCTAAAGAAGGTAAACAAGGATGGGAGAGACTGGGATGTTCTTTTGCCATATTTAATGTTTGCCATCCATGAAGTTCCACAAGCTTCTACTGGTTTTTGCCATTCGAGTTAGTATATGGCAGACATCCCAGGGGCCTATTGAACATAGCCAAGGAGGTATGGGAACAAGAGCCCACCCCCCACAAAAGTGTAATTGCAGATATGCAGGACAGGGTGGCGGCCGTCATGCCTATAGTCAAGGAGTATATGGAGGAGGCACAAAGAACTTAAAGGGGTATTACCATCAGGGCATTTACATTCATTTGCTATATGTAAACATTTCTTCAATTGGATGTTAATAAAAAAAAATGTTCCTGTGTGAAGATAATGTCTCATAAATGTAGTCATTCTGTCCCTTAGAAACGAGATAGCTTCCTCGGATACGACCACGTCACACTCCGGCAGCGGTGGCCAGACATGCAATATAGAGTCCTGCTGGACCATCAGGATTCAGCAATCATTACCACAGGACTGATGTCATGTAGTAACTTCCGGACATTTTATATACAAAAATAATTTGTTTCTTTGTGCAATCCCTCCAGCAGAGGTGGCCGTATCTGAGGAAGCCATCTCGTTTCTAAGGGACAACATGACTACATTTATGAGAAATTATCTTCACACAGGAACATTTTTTTAAATAACATCTAATTGAAGAAATGTTTATATATGGCAGATTAATGAAACTGAATGTGAGTGCCCAAAGGAGAATACCCCTTTAAAGCTGGGTTTAGAACAGGACAAGGACCGTTAATCCCGGAAAACGCTCTAGGAGCTGCTTTCTAAAGTAAGTAATCTTACCTTTTGGTAAGATTTGTGGATTGAAGGTGCAAGATTGGTTGGATTGAAGGTGCAATTGTAATCTCCGAAGTCACTAACAACAGAATATAAACTGGCAACACATTGGATTCTGTTGATTTCTGCAGGATCTAATGATACTGAGATGTACAGGAGGAAGCCAAATGACTTCCATAAATGAAAACCATGCACTGATAAATAAGTGATTCCACTCACAACCTTATCTATATGGGAGTGACCTGACTGTCTGGGACTAAACATTGATCAGTGATTCTGTATTTCAACATCCCAAATACTACAAAATCTTATCAAAGCTTTATTGATCCCTGATCACAACCTGAATTGTTTTCTAATATAACTTTATAGGTGTGGGAGTTCAATTTGATACAGATTTGCAGAGCCCCTGTATAGCAATAACATTAAATGATGAAATTATGCCTTAAACACTAATGCAACAAAATTATATTGAAGGCAAAGTTCCTACTAAAGGCAACTCTTAAAAAATGAAATTTACATAGAATTTTTTTATATTGAAGGAATCTATGATAAAAAGTCAAAAACTCCTGTTGTGAAGCCACATTAACAAGTAATTCAGCACATAAAGGTGGACCCTAAAGAAATGGTGGTTATAGACAGATGTTCACTTGAATACATTGGCTATTTAAAATCAATAAAAACAAATAAAGTTGGAATAAATATCCTACCATGATTTCAGTTACCAATATAAACTTATGTTTGTTATAAAGTAGTATATTGAGTAAAAGTTACATAATCTGATTTATTAAAGGGTTTCCTAGGCTAGTCATATTTATAATCCTATCTATATTGATGACCCCATCTGCTACTTGAAGGGATGCAACAGAGTGGAGGGATCCAGAAGTAGACAGGTCTATTACAAAAGAAAATTCACAAAAACGCTCACCATTCCTCTCAGCTCCACTTTGTTGAGCTCTTACTCTCAATCGGAAACAGGGGTGAAGGACCTGCTTGTGGGAAAATGTGCAAATCTTGAAGAAAAGTGGCCGTCCATGACCATTCAATAAAATGTAAATCTTTTTTATTTAAAAAAAAAAAAACCCTGTAGTTTATTACTGTTTCTGTTTGCTTTTCTTCACAAAGAAGAAGAAAACACAAAGGAGCTCATTTACTAAGGGTTGCATTGCACACTTTTGTCGGACTGTGCTAAATGGCTTGTACAGGTATTTAAGAAGTGTGTGCTCGGGATAGTGGCATACGCAACCCTTTTGTGGCGCAGCTCCTCTGGCTTCCATGCCACACAATTTAGAACGGTCCGACTGATACAGACTGAGCGTGGTATTTAACTTTCAATATTGTGTCGCAAGCCCTATGTTTAAGATGCACCACAAAAAAGATAGTGAACTCTGTCGGACCAGTGCTGGGAAGCGACACATTCATGATTTCTGGCGCATGATCTTAGTCAATTGCCGCACGCTGCATTATACACGGACAATTCATTTTCAGTGAACTCCAGTAACCCTATAAGTAAATGTGGCGCAAAGTATCAAACAATTGCAATATAGTGACTAGACAGTGCCGCTGCCTCGTTTGAATCCGGTGGTCACAAGATCACAGGAAGTCAAAGAGTTAAAGCAGAGCTGCTGGGCGGGGTCAATTTAAGATGCCCCAGTTATAATGAAAATTGTAGGGAAAAAATAGTATACATTGCAAATGTTGCATTGGGGGTCTTTTATGACATTTTGTAAGACATATTTTGTAGCAAATTACCAACACATACAGAAGCAGCCCAATGTGTCATGAAAAAAAATTCTGGTAGCGCACCAGAAAAAAAAAGGTAGGGCTATTAAACCGCCACGTCCACCTGGTCATCCAACTAAAACAATGATATAAATCACTAATAGAGATTAGCAAATCTATGCAATAAATTTGGGTTTACTCATTTTCTGTTGAATTCTAGGCCTGGCCCTGCCTAGCATATAATTGCTTTCCAACCTGTGCCTGAATGGGCTCCATTCCATCCACCACTCAGCACGGCCCCTTCCATGACCGCTTGGCATGGAGCTCCCGTAAGAAGGAAAATAATCACATTTTCTGGCGGTTCACAAGCAATTGTGATTATTTGAAGGCTTTTACTGTTGCAGAAAACTGGCTTAAATAACAAGTTATACTAAATCTTTCCACGCAAAACTTTATATCAATATACTAAGCATCAACTTTCTAAGGCTCCTATATCCATCCGCCCAGTTTGCAGCCCAGGTACAGTGAGCACAACTTGTGTCATTGTACCATGCTGTCCATGGGAAAAAGATAGAGCATGCTCTTTTTCACGTTTTTAAGGCCAGGTGCCATGCCTCACTATGGAGAGCAGCGCTCATCCCTCCACCTCTCCAGAGGAAATTTTGCTACACGGGTCCCGGCCTGAAAGTAACCTTACCTTCAATAACCAAGAATGTTATTTAGTATTACATTTTTTGGAAATATTTTTGGAGACTGTATAAATACATAATTGGGTCAAACAAACTCAACAATGATGATATTCTATTAATAAATGACAGTGCCATCATAATGCAAAAATGTGAATTCCTCTGCTTTAGAGGTTAAAGGGCATCTACCACCAGGATGAAAGACTGTATGCAAATGAGCCTGAGGGGCTCCAGGCTCCATAGGTGTTAATGGAGCCTGGAGCCCCTCAGACTCATTTGCATACAGTTTTTCATCCTGGTGGTAGATGCCCTTTAAGCTGAAAACTCTGTGCAACTACAAGACAAGTGCCTAACTTCCTATGACAGCTGACTATCCTATGACAGCTCCTATAAAATGCCAGTTATTCCATGTCCATATCCTATTGGTTATCAATTACTAGAAATTTTAACCTTGATGGTTGGTCATTAGTAGACATTTGAATAGACACCTGTTTTGGTTCCTGCTTCAGTAGCAGTTAGGCAAGGGTATTTAATCCTACATGCATGTATCTAGTAAGCAAGTTCTCATTGTGAAGGTGCGGTAGGCGTCCTGATGTGTAGGCAGAGGTGGCAAGTGTAGATATGTGTTTGCAACCATGTGAATTCCATATATTAATGTAGGTATACAGTGACCGAACATCGGGGAGCATCTAATCTGGAAAATTTTCCATTTTTAAATGTTGGAAGGGTTAGGAATCAAAGCTGTCTTTAATTTCAATAGTTAAAACAGTTAGCAAAAGTTTTCTTTCTTGTAGTTAAAGAAACCTTGTTACTGGCCACACCACTGATCATACTTCTCTATGACACTGAAGGCACATCACAAATGTGGTGGAGGCAATTGTTTGTTACACTCTTTCCCACAACCATACCTATAATAAGCAATCATTTTATAAAAACCAGTGGATAACATCAAAAGAACTATTCTGCCACAACTGGCCACAAGTCAGCCACATTCTAGAAGGTCAGTCCCTTTATGGAATCAGCAGAGCAAGGGACCTACTACCAGATACATATGCCATAAGCAGGGCCTGCACGCCTATTTTCACCAATATTCTGGCTATGCTGTGCAGTTTTGCAATCCTGCAATCCCAATTTATGATCCAACCTAACTGTAAGTACAGAAACCACAATTTCTACAACATAAGCTTTTTATGGGTAAAATAAAGCAATAAAAAGTTCGAAAAAATATTCATTGGTAATAAACGATCTAGAATCATACAAAGTTAAAAAATGAACACGTTCAAATGTGTCACAGGATATATCTTCTGATAACATGGTGGACCATCAAGTGCCATTCATATCCTTTATGGAATAGTTCTGGCAGTTACATTATCTTAAATGAATGCAGATGAATAGGTCTTCATGTCAAGACAATAAAAGGCTACAGTTTGCCAGTTTAGCAGCAAAGTATATCAGGTAACTATTGTAGATTAAATGTAACTAAGCTATGTGCATCAGAATATTACATTTCTAAATTCTCATTATTTTACGTATGCGCAGATACTCAGATTGGCGAGGTAGACACCATTTGTGTATGGTGGAATCCATGCTGTTCCAACATGTCTGTGAATAAGTAAGAAATTGCTTGTATCTGTATAAGTTAGAATATGAAGCCATAGCCAGAGATGACAGGTACATCTGTGCTGGGGATGAGAGACTCATACACATTTGCTACTCACTAGTATCCTGTCTTCTAGCTTTCTTGGTCTGGTCTCCAGTTGCACTCTCTGGAGACGAAACTCTCCTCCAGCCCGACTCAGCAGCTGTCTAATGCTGTCTGGGGAGACAATGTGAGACAATCCGTTGAGCATATTGATACTTGAGATACGAAAAGGAAAAACATAGCAGTAAATCTGAACTACCATACAGTATCTGCCTAGCTACAGAATCCATAGTGCCATTATATTGCTGGCTGGGAATCTTTCCAATGTCACAAAAAAATACAGTATATGCACATAAGACATGCAGTGTGCTACACTTAGATGGAAATGGCTATGGGTGACATTATCCAGCAACAGTTGTAATGACAAAAATATATGAACATTCATATAATGTATGAACATTCAGTAGATAATGTTATAATTATAACACATACACGTTACTCCTTTACACACAATTTACATTTTATATACAGTAAAGAGGCCAGTAGTCTGCAGGACAGACAGAGAAATAGACAGAGATAGATAGAGAGAGATAGATAGAGAGAGATAGAGATAGATAGATAGATAGATAGATAGATAGATAGATAGATAGATAGATAGATAGATAGACATAGATACCCAGAGCAGAGGGCACACTGAAGGAGTTTGGATAATAATAACTACTTCCAAATTCCGCTATGTCCAAAAAACCTTTGAATGTCCAATTCAGCTTATCAGCTTATATTTTAATATCTTTCTCGGACATGTGGGATTCGTTGCATTAAAAATGATCTAGATATGTCTAATAAGCATAAGACACATAGAGGCATATAAAATTCATAATCATATGTACTGAAATAAGCAACATAAAGGAACCAAAAACACAAAACATTGTAGAAGATAATGCCAAATATACATGCAGATTGGATGAAGAGAGTAAGAGATATTTACAACTCACCTTGCAGTGCTCTGCAGGGCTCCATACACAGCTGGTTCATGGCTGCTGCATTTCTTGCTCTGTCATAACATCAGCTGCATGCAGCCACAGTGAGCGAACCTGTTTAGTTTTATATGTAGTATACAGGGTGTAATATATTATTATGTCTCTATGTATGTATAAATTTGTGTGATAACGGAGTCTGTATTTATAGCGGATTTGTGTATGTCCTCTATGCAGTATATATGAAGCATAGGCTGTGTATGTGGAATGGGTGTGCTATCCTCCCTTCTTGCCTGGATATTGCATTTGGTAGCTGGCTTCTGTGTTGGTGTCTGTCTCTCCCAGTCTCTCACTCTGGATGTTGATGATAAAGAGAGCAGATCCAGCAGCAGAACTGCGTATGTGTGAGAGATTGAGAGGGAGAGAGACAGACAGAGTCTGTGCTGCTTATGTGTTGGTGAGAGAAAGATAGATGGAGAGGGAGAGTGTGTAAGATAGGGAGGCAGTGAAAAGAAGGGAAGCGGCGAGAGATGGGGGTGGCACATTGTGCCATTTAACTGCTTCTGCTTCTCTCAAGAAATTCAACCTTGGGAAAATGTGCTGTTGTGATATGCCTTTAAATCGATGGCTACATCATAAAATCTCTTAAAAAATTCCAGGTGTTGATAGGAATCGTTTTGAAATTTTTTTTGGTCTGTGGATCATTTCAAGACATGGGCTACAGATACTATAATATTTGCTGCGTAATCTGTGTGCGTCATATAAATAAAGAAATTATTATTATATCACGGTAATGATTATGGGTATTTATCCATATTTATTGATAAAAATAGATACTGTTTATCTATACTTTTAAAGTTTAACAACTGCTCCCTAATGTGCTCTTACGCTAGTAGTAGTGTATTCAGTTATTTTTCTGCAAAAGCACATATATATTTTAATATAAACCTCCTAACTTTACTTACTGAGATCAGGGCTATAATGTAATGGCCATCCCAAGGAACACAAACCTGTGGTATATGCATGATGTTGACTTCTCTATTAGTACTAACTGGGCCAGATGCAGAACTGTCTTGATCCTGTTTGGCATGTCCTGCTGAAAGTCTGAGATCACTTCTCAGTAATATAGTTTAAAATAAATGTATACAATATATAGTAGATCATTATAATTATTACCAAACCATTTTAGAATGTTCCACTCAAGTTTCTTCATGCATATTCACTGAAACATCTGGAAAAAAAAAAAAATTAAGGATGAAAGCCAAAGTTTACACACAGCAGTCAATAGTGTATGTATGACCATAGTTTTTAGCAGTAGAGTTTCTACACTTTTTGGACTGTGGTTGAGCTGTGGTCGAGGCGTGACTAAATAAACAATGTTTATTTCGGATTTTTTAAGTTGGATTTCAGAAAAATAATCTCCTTTAAATTTATATAGATAAAGGGTTATGTTCAAAGAATTTTCGGTCCTGCTCTCAGAGTCTGCATGGCACATCTACTTTAGCCATGGTCATATTCTGTGACACTAAAGTAAAGCAAAACCCCCTTTAAAACAAACCTGTCATCATGAGTGTCATTTTTATCTAGTGACAGGTTTTAATGGTCTATGCTGTGCTAATTTCAAATGTCTGTGTCAGCATTCTGAATAATTTCAGTAGTGTATATACATTTATTTTACATTACCTGGCTCCCTGTCAGCAGCATGTGGGGGAGTCCTGTGGGGGAGGCAGCTGCAGCCTATGTGTGCCTGTGCCAGAGGAAGAATGCATGAGGAGACACAGGCACACATGCCCATAGGCAGCTGCTCCATCACCTGGACTGAAAAGCTGAAATTATAAAGAAAGGTGACTGTCACAGGTGCCTCTGCGACCTCCCTCCCGGGTCACAGGGGCACCCGTGCCGCGCTTCACGGCTGCCCCGATCCCCCGGCTTCTTACTTACCCCGTTCCCACGCCGACTCCGGCAGCACGGCGGGCGCGTCCCCTTCGGCAAATTTAATGGGCCAGCGCGCCACTAATTGGCGCTGGCCATTTTCTCTAAAACTACTTAAGCCTGCCTCTTCCTGTGTCTCTTGCCGGATCTTTGTGCCTCACAGCCTGAGAGAAAGCTTTACTGCGATTAGCCTGCATTCCTGTGTCTCCTGCGGTCCTGTGTCTCCTGCGTTCCTGTGTCCCTACGTACCCCTCTGCTTGTACCTCCTGTTGCTGACCTCGGATTGAACTCTGACGTTGCATCTCTGCCGCCTGCCCTGACCCTGTGCCTGGACTTTGTCCACGAGATTGCCTGCCGTTCTTGTACCTCAACCTTGGCCGCCACTGCAGACAAGTCACGCCTGAGGAACGACCTGGTGGTACCAAACCGCAGCTTGTCTAACCCGCTTTGTGGCGGGCTCTGGTGAAAACCGGGTACCACTTAGACTCCGGTCCCAGGTAGTGGCTTGAGTCATTGTCTGCAGTGGTCCAGTGGATCCACAACCCGCAAGCCTGACAGTAACAAAGGCATTTTTAAAATCAGCACAGTGCAGGATGGTCACAGGTAAAAAATTACATTAATGGTGACAGATTTGCTTCAAAGAACATTTTTTATAAACAAAAATAGCAACTATAGTAGCCTGGGGGAGAAAACTAAAACTAATATATTGTAATCAGATTGTTGGTGTATTGAATAGCTGTAAAATATTTTAAACCAACTGGGTGCAGAGTAGCATATATTAAAACATATAATAGCCAATATAGTCCCCTATATTTCCTAGGGTCATCAGGGGTAAGGGTCAATGCAAGTATCCTTTAAAGGGCTAAAAAAAAACTCTGGTTGATATAGAAAGATGTAAACCAGTAAGAACACGGATTACGCAGCGCTGCACGTAGTTTGCCGGATCAGTCCCTGTCCCCATGGGACTCACAATCTAATCAACCTTCCAGAATGTTTTGGATGTGGGAGGAAACCCATGCAAACATGGAGAGACCATACAAACTGTTTGCATATGTTGACCCTGGGACTTGAACCCAGGTCCCCAGCACTGCAAGGCTTTAGTGCTAACCACTAAGCCACCGTGCTGCCCGCCTTAGGAGTTTGCCGCCTAAAATACATATATATCAATTTTTTTTAAAATATCCTTTTACTTGAACGCTGTGGATTTTAATGCAGTCTGTCACCATGGAAACTACCCAAACCGCTGTAGTGACTGGATAGATGAAAAAAAATGCTGATTTTGAATATGTATTTTTTTAGTTAGGTATTCAGTGGCATTCCCCCGCTGTCAGTTTGCAACAGGAGATGGACCTTGCCTCTGGCCTCTGCTCATCCAATGTTGGGTGTTGCCAGTTAGTAAATAACAAAATTGTTCACAACTGTTATCTTTTCACCTATGCATTTATTACAACAGTTTGTAGAGGCACAACATAGTGGCAGATTCTCTACAAAAATGTTCAAAGGTTTTATTATTACAAAATTGAACTATAGTGAAACCATTATGAATTTCCTGCTTTAAGTCAAATTCAAGTTTAAGTTGATTGTTGGGGATAAATCTAGGACCCAAAAGTAGTTTTTCATTTATTTATTTTTTAAAATATAGAAACTTGTCACTGTTTTTTTTTTTGGAAAGGCATAACATATAAAAGGGAGCCTGGCCAATCTGCTGGCATGGAGCTGGAAGCTGCCAAAATATTTGACTTGCCCCGAGGTTATAGGGTGCATTAATTGCCTTCACACTAACAAGCGAGCCCCTTAAAGAAAAAATAAATCTTTATTTACATAGCACCTACAGATTATGCAGCACTGCATAGACCTTACCAATTCAGTCCCTGCCCCAATGGGGCCCCCAATCTAATCAACCAACCAGTATGTCTCGGAGGAAACCAGAGGAGCCCTACCCAACCATGGAGAGAACACACAAACTCTTTGCTGATGTTGACCTGGGTGGGACTTGAACCCAGTTCCCCAGTGTTGTAGTGCTACAGTGCTACCCACTCAGCCATCGTACTTCCC
Source organism: Engystomops pustulosus (assembly GCA_019512145.1). NCBI lineage: Eukaryota > Metazoa > Chordata > Amphibia > Anura > Leptodactylidae > Engystomops > Engystomops pustulosus. The sequence continues at coordinate 212,932,077 of CM033641.1, read as the reverse complement.
TTACCTAGAATCCACAGTTAATATGGGGATGTTATTTTCACTACCCCAGCTATTAATCCTATTTAAACAGTCATCATGCTCATTTGTGAATCATGTTCCAGGCACATAATACTGCAGCAAGTGTTTCTTTTCTTGGTGTCCTTGATAAACTACATAAGGGCTTTGAATCGCTTTCCCTCAAGAAGGGACAGTTTAAGTTGTAGAAATTCAGATAAATTCCAAAAGATCTTGAATAAATTGACACATTTCAATGCCACAGTTACAACTTCTATTGACATGTACCAAAAGGCACCAAGTGATATGGGATTTGGATGCCTCATTTAATGTCCCTTGGGTTGTGTCTATGCTTTACTATTGTTACAAAACATCCATTGGCCTAATTCTGACAAAACTGTATGCCCTGCTTTACTGCAGTCTTTATATTTCTTTTTATTCTTCTTGTTCTATACATTAGGGGACTTTTATCAGGACTTGTACGGCAGGTTTTTTTTTAGCAATATTCAAAAATTACTTGTGAAATGCCAACAATTGTGATTATTTTTGCCATTCACGTCACCTCTACTCCAAGAGCGCTACTGGTAGCAGAGTGGGCTGGCATGGGGCGTTTCTGCTTCGTGTCTGTGCACTCGCTAAAGCATATGAACATTTACCAGTGAATGTTCACAGGTCTTTACACAAAACTACTAGTTTTGCCTGGCAGCACAGTCGCCTGCCAGATACATCAGGACGCAAGGGGCTTGGCTTGCACAAGCGTCAGCGTATAATAAATTCCCCCCATTGAGTGTATGCTGCTCTTCTGATGGGTATCTGTTGATAATCTCTCGCACCAGTGCATTTAATTTGCTATTGAGTTCAATGCATAACCCTGTTGTCTCACATCTATAAGTCATTAAGAATGCCAGTGTCCCGGTAGGTGTATAATTTATGGAAACCCGTCTGTTAAGTGTAGTACATTCCTAACACGATTAGTTCATTAGTGGTTTCACCTCGGTTTACAGCTGTTTTAACAACTCCACTAAGTTGTTATACATATCCTTATTCAAACTGTATGTTCTCAGGCAAATTTACATAATTTTAAATTGTCTTCCATTGTGTCATATTGCTCCAATCCTGTCAAAGACTTTGTACGTGTACCTCTGCTTACTATCAGGCATACTAGTAATTTTACAGTTCCAACTAAAAATTGTTTGTATTGTAAACTTTGTCAACTCTGAACAATTGTCAGCGTTGACGGAAAAATAAAAAAATATATGGCTTGTGGAAAGAGGGGAGTAAAAAACAGAATCACAATAAAGGAAAAGGTATGGAAATGGTTAAAAATGTAAATCAGTTGTTGCTGATTGAAAAAAAGTGAGAAAAATGTACACTATATTCCCTTATCCCCCTTAATCCCTTATGTTACATATGGGGATGTAGCAAGATGAATCCATAGGAAGTGTTCAAGTGCTTATTGCACAAATTGTAAAATTGACTGCCAAAGGTGATCTCTTTTGTAGATCTGTATATACCGTATATACTCGAATAAAAGCCAACCCGAGTATAAGCCAAGACCCCTAATTTTACCACCAAAAACTGGAAAAAACTATTGACTCGAGTATACGCTGAGGGTCGGAAATGCATTGGTCACAGGCCCCCCCCAGTATATAGCCAGCAAGTCCCTAGTAGTATATAGCCAGCCAGCTCCCAGTAGTATATAGCCAGCCTGCTCTCATGTAGTATACAGACAGCCCCACGTAGTATACAGACAGCCCCATGTAGTATACAGACAGCCCCATGTAGTATACAGCCACCCCCTAGTAGTATACAGCCAGCCCCATGTAGTATACAGCCAGCCCCTAGTAGTATACAGCCAGCCAGCCCCTAGTAGTATGCAGCCAGCCCCCAGTAGTATACAGCCAGCCAGCCCCTAGTAGTATACAGCCAGCCCCTAGTAGTATACAGCCAGCCCCCAGTAGTATACAGCCAGCCAGCCCCCAGTAGTATACAGCCAGCCCCCAGTAGTATACAGCCAGCCAGCCCCCAGTAGTATACAGCCAGCCTCTAGTAGAATACAGCCTGCCCCCCCGCTGCACTTAAAAAAAATAAACTTATATACTCACCCTCCGATGCTAGGTGCGGCTCCCCGCTGTCGGCGCGGCTCCCTGATGTCGACGCGGCTCATTTTCTTTCTTCCGCGCGACTTTTCTTCTTTTTTCTGCCTTCTTTAACTGCCGGCTTGTTGCGGCCATGTTTTCCTCCAGCAGGCGCATACTATGAAGTGGCCGCTGCTGACGTCATAGTATGCGCCGGCCGGCCGGAAGATAACATGGTCGCGTCCATGTGGGCAGTTAAAGAAGACAGAAGAAAGAAGTGGAGCTGTGGGGAAGAAAGAAGAGGAGGCGCGCCGACAGCAGGGACATCGGGGAGCCGTCTGGAGCATCGGGATGCCGGAGGGTGAGTATATAAGTATATTTTTTTTATAGACTCGTGTATAAGCCGAGGTGACGTTTTTCAGCACACTTTTTGTGCTGAAAAACTCGGCTTATACACGATTATATATGGTAGTTTTTTATTGAATAATACAAAGTATTATGAATGTCTAAAAACCTTAAAATTTTGCTGAACTGACAAAAAGAACATATAGTAATTTTGAAAAGCAGCCCATATTTAGTAAATGTATCATACTACATATCCAGGAGGCTCCCAAAGAAGAAATAAAGAAAAGGCAATTGGAATTCAAATGCTCATTAATTTGGTTCATGGAGAGGTAAACCAATGTCTGAGGAGTCTGGCAGGAGCTTTCTTTCCTCTTCTATTCGTAACACACTTACTGTCCAGCCAAGCTTATAGAGGTTGTATTGGGGAGTGAGATGAGGAGGTTGTCTTCTAGATGTGTTTTCACCTAAAGGCTGACTTACAGGGGTTGTCCGAGTGTGTTAAAAAATCTACAGGTGGAATGGGGAGACTCTAAAAAAAATAAACTTGTACTTACCTTCTCCCGTTCTCTACCACCAACGTCTGAAGGTGCCGTGCCCCTATTCGTTTTCTCCGTTCCACCACCTTCCTCTCGCCTGGCACACCTGCATGTCCACTGTCTGCTGTGTGTGGGGGATACACATTGAAACTAATGTTGTATCAGGGCTTTATCTACACCCCAGGACTGAGGCATAGTCTGCCGCTACCAACATTTTTCATTGCCCCCTGTTCCATCTGCTGTGAGGTATTATAGGGAAGGAAGGAAGGGAAGAGTCATCCAGGGCTACCCACAGTACAGCAGTTAAGATCCGCTGCTGCTAGTTATACATGATGCTCCCAACTACTGCCCCTAAATAAGTGCTATAAAGGCACCCCTTGGGCAGGGGTCCATGAGGAAAAGAGGACTCTAGGCAATTACCAAGTTTGCCCTCCACTAACCCTAGGAACATCTATACAGAAAAAGGGGAACAATAGTACACAAAGTACACAGTCCAAGAAATGCTACCAAAACTGGGTAGTATAAAGCTTTGATAGGTAGGGAAAATATGTACAGTCACACCCAAGGGATGTGGTAGAAGCACAGGAATATAAAAAAAAAGGTTTAAATAGGGAAAAGAGATCAAGTAAAAGAAATAGGAAAAACTGGAATATATTTTTCAATAAAGAGAGACAAAATTTGCAACTAAAAACAAAGAGTAACCCATAAAGGATAGGGAGTATGGTCAAAGGGAACCTGTCACCAGTTTTTACGCCACTAAACTACTGGTCCCCGCAGGTTATGGTATGAAATATCCTTTCCAAAATTTCCTCTTTTTCACCTGGTTCTATACTACACATGCACTGAATCATACTAAAGATAAGAATCTCATCTTTTAGATCCGATCAAGTTTATGGGTTTGTCAGCTACAGAACTGGACAAACAGGCAGTTAAAAATAGAAAAATAAATCTGATGTTCATCTGTAGCTTGTATCTGTACCTGTATCTCTGGTTCTGTAGCTCACAAAAACCATAAGCCAAGCATTCTATGCACAATAGAACAGAGGCTGGGGAGTTTGGGGGTAAATGGATGAGATATCACATAAAAGAGGTAATTCCACAAAGATCATTTCAGACGCTACCTGAGAGTGCTAGTGGTTTAATGGGTAAAGCCTGGTGACAGGTCCAAGATCATGAACCATATATAAGATTTCTGAGTGTCCCTCCAGGAAATCTTCCTGGTAGGTCAGATTGTCAGTCTGCGATTGACTAGATTGGATGCTCATGTGATGGGAGGCCAAATACAGGCGGTCCCCTACTTAAGGACACCCGACTTACAGACAACCCATAGTTACAGGCAGACCCCTCTGACCTCTGGTGAAGCTTTCTGGATGCTTTACTATAGTCCCAGGCTGCAATAATCAGCTGTAAGGTGTCTGTAATGAAGATTTATTGATAATCCTTGGTCGCAATACAGCAAAAAATGTTTAAACTCCAATTGTCACTGGGGCCCAAATTTTTTTGGTCTGAATCTACAATTATAAAATATACAGTTTCGACTTACATACAAATTCAACTTAAGAACAAACCTCCGGACCCTATCTTGTACGTAACCCGGGGACTGCCTGTACCATATATCCTTTCAGGGAACCACCCTTGCCTTCTACCCTGGGGGCAACTCAGGGGTGGCGCCAGCACTGGTCATACCTGGGCGAGTGTCGGGGCCCAAAAAATAACCACAAGGGGGCTGTTTGGGATGATAAACTAGGGAATACTTTAGGGAACGGGAGACTGTTTTAGTTTCTGAATGTTTTATGCCGCCATGTGAGTTTACTTAAAATGGCCCACTGAGGCTCTGTTGCCCAGGGGCCTACTGAAACCTGTAGCCGACCGTGGGGGCACTGACCTGTCCTTCAATAGCAATCTGTGGTATGCGTGTCTTTAAGATGCACATATCACTGATTACTGACGCAGGCATTGATGTTGCGGCAGGCAGCACCCTCTGTTTTACCCAGGTTGCTATATACTGGGGGAAGGTGGCTGTGTACTGGAGGAAGGCTGGCTGGCTATATACTGAGGCTGGATGGCTATATACTGGGTGAAAGCTGGCTGGATATATACAGGGGCTGGCTAGCTATATACAAGGAGCAGACTGACTATATACTGAGGGCTTGCTATTTACGTAGAGTAGGGCAGAGGTGTCACTAGGTCAAAAGATTTAGGGCACGTGTCCCAGATCTTTTGTCTTAAACTCCGTTGGTCCCGCGGAAGGTTTAGATTCTCGGGAGGTCTCTGCCTCCAAACACTTGCAGATTTCTGTGCTGGAGCACAGATAAACACTATGCTCTGGACATAGTTCCCTCCCACTGCCCCAGGCTCAGCATATGGGGTAGGAATAGAGAACAGGACTGAACTACCTGCTACTACTTTCATACCTCCAAACTTTTGGGGTAAGAGAAAGAGGGACAAATAGTCCATCCCCCTATTTTTATAAACCACTGCCATTGCCCCACCCAAAAGCATAGTGTAATATCTACCTTCATGGCCCACATAGTATAATGCCCCATTACTGAGCCCCCCCCCCCTCCATGGACCCATATAATACCCCCTAATGCAACTCAGCAACATATAAAACCCCTTTTTAATTTTATCCTCCCTTTACATTTGGTTTTTCACTTTTATTTATCTCCACAAACATACACATAATACTATCCGTATTCCTACCCCCACCCCTGGTGTGGCCCCTTTCCTCCATCCCCCTCATACTTTGGGCTCCTGTCTTTCATCTTACTCATACTATGGCCTCCTGTCCTCCAGTCTTCTCCTGTGGCCTCCTGTCCTCCAGCCTCCTCCTGTCCTCTAGCCTCCTCCTGTGGCCTCATGTCCTCTATCCTCCTATACCTGTCGCCTCCTGTCCTCCAGCCTCCTCCTGTGGCACCTCCCTCTCTTGTCCTGCAGCCTCCTCCTTCCCTCCAGGCCCCTCCTTCCCACCAGCCTCCTCCTGCCCTCCAGCCTCCCCCTCCTTTCCTCTAGCCTCCTCGTTCTGTCCTCCTGCCTCCTCCTGTCCTCTATCCTTCATCCTCTTTTTGTCCTCTATCTTCCGCCTGTCCTCCAGCCTAATGATGTGGCTTCCTGTCCTCTATCCCCCAGCCTCTTGTCCTCTATCCTCTTCCTGTCCTCCAGCCTCCTCCTGTGGCCTTCTGTTCTCCAGTTTCCTCCTGTGGCCTCCTGCCCTCTATACTCCTCTTCCCTTGTTCCCCCACGGCAATCACTTTTTCTCCAGGGCTCAGACTGTAAATCGGGGGAAGGACAGGGCTGGCTGAGGGGTGGAGCTACCTTTCACATGTCTGAAGGTGTCATATAAGGGACATGTGAGCAGATAGTAGGGGCTTATCCCACCTCCTCCGAGTCCCGCTGCATCGGTTGCTCAGCAGGTCTAATGTACGGGACTAGGAGGGGGCAGAACAATGTGGGGGAGAGAGGAGCAGACCCCTCGTTTTTGCAAACTGTGGGGGTCTCAGCACTGATCTACCAACTGATCAGCAAGTTAGGTCCTATCCTGTGGATAGGGCCTACATTTTCTCAGTTGGAAAACCCCTTTAAGTAAAGGGTCATCAGTTCTGTGCATCAGTACAGAACCCTCAGTATTGTGAGGACACCACTAAAACACGTCCCATACTTCAAGCAGTTCATTACATTGGCCTGTGCAGGTCCCTCTGGGCTATCTCCAAAACAGAACAAGGGTCTGCTGACTCCCTTTGTGCAGATGGGTCAAATGAAGATTCTATTTGCTTGCCCATTTTTATCACTTCTATAGACTTGAATGGAGAATGGCCGTGCAAGCATATTCTGCCCAGCTGCATTTGCAGATCCCAGAGGTGGCATCCTGACCTACCATGTATTAATGACATATGCTGTGGATATGTTGTGAAGTATTGTTTTATGTTTAATGAAAATGTTTTTATTTTTCATATACTTGCTGAGTGTTGAAACTAAGAAGATGTTTGACTATGGCTGAAGCTGATCAAAGTCCACTGCTGTCCACCAAAGGAGTGAAAGACCCCCCCACAGCTGCTGTTTGCATCTCTCTTAGTCAATGTTTACATCTATCAAGAGGGATTTACGACTGTGTATCCACTTCAGAGAAGTGTCTCCGATGCCCATGTAATAATTTACCAACCAATGGACTATGGACATTACTTCTTTATCCCTAAGTAATTTAGCCTTTGTCCTGCCCCACTGCAGGTTTCTGTATAATACTGTGTGACACAAATAAAGCATCTCACATCTGCCTTACTTTTGATGGCAACAGTACGCAGAGACTGAGATATTATACCATGCGATTGTCTTGGTTTGATCTCTCCTGAGCTCAACTCTGTAAATGTTATCAGTCATTAGAGAACCTGAGGTTGTGTGAATAAGGGCAGAACTTGACAATGTCATAAATACTATTCATGAGAATATCCCTTTACGTGTGGGGATGACAATGACTCCAATGTCAGTGGATGTAATATGTAGGTATTTCTACAGTCTTTTGTGTTGCTGCATAAAATAAGAACTGGTGTTTTGGGAGCAAAATCATATTATATGGGGGCTATGAACAAGAGTGGATGTTACTAAACTCAATACATATGCATTGGGATCCGTGACACAAATCTTTTATGACCCTAGCAACGCCCCTGGGGCAGCGGTTGGCTGGCTATATACTGGGGACAGGCTGGCTGATTATAAACTGGGAGCTAGCTGGCTATATACTGGGGCATGGGGGCTGGCTGGCTATATACTTGGGGACGGGGGCTGGCTGGCTATATATTGAGGGCAGGGTCTGGCTATATACTGGAGGCAGGGGGCTATTTCCTGTGGGGAGGCTGTGACCAATACACACCCTCGGCTTATACTCAAGTCAACTGGGTTTTCCATTTTTTTGTGGTAAAATTACAAACCTTGGCTTATATTCAGGTAGGCTTATACGGTATATGAGTAGTATTTTTGCTGGAATAACATATTTTCCTAGTTGTGCTATATTTGCTCCTGGTAGGCATCATTTAGATGATACCATAGCACAGGGGTCTCAAACTCAATTTACCTGGGGGCCGCTTGAGGTAGATTCTGGGTAAGGCTGGGCCGCATCAAGTTTTCCACACAAAATGCACTTACAAAATAGCATTATCAGATTCAAATGTCATGGCGTCTCCCAGCGCAAGGAAAGCCCCGAGCTGGAGACATGTTTTTCTCTATGAACGCGTCCTGGCACCGAGGGGTCCCAAGCTCCTACCGCACTAGCCCAGTCAGGGACACTCCATCGCCCCCCCCCCCCCCGGTACTTGCCTCCCCGTGTCCCTCCCATCGAGAAGATGAGTCGCCGTCTGACCTGCACCAAGTGCGTTCAGAGCGGCGACTTCATCTTCTTCAAGAACCGGAGGAAGGGGATTAACCGGTTACGGGCCCTTTCCTGTTTTTTCATGTCCATTTCACTCCCCACCTTCAAAAATCTATAACTTTTTTATTTTTACACGTAAAGAGCTGTGGATGCGGCTTGTTTTCTGCGTACCAAATTGCACTTCACAGTGATGGTATTTAATATTCCATGCCATGTACTTGGAAGCGGGAAAAAAAATTCCAAATGCAATGAAAATGGTGAAAAACGCATTTGCGCCATTTTCTTGTGGCTTGGATATTACGTCTTTCACCAAGCGCCCCAATGACATGTCTACTTTATTCTTTGGGTCGGTGCGATTAAGGGATACCAAATTTGTATAGGTTTTATAATGTTTTCATACTTTACAAAAATTAAACCCTCCTGTACAAAACTTATTTCTTTGATTTTGCCAAATTCTGGCGCTAATAATTTTTTCATCATACTTTAGTGTACGGAGCTGTGGGTGGTGTATTTTTTTTTGCGAAATTTGATAATATTTTCAATGATAATCATTTTTAGGACTGTACGACCTTTTGTACTGATCACTTTTATAGATTTTTTATATTTTTCAAAATGGCGCTATTTTCCGTTACGGGGTTAAAAGCAGTGAAAAACCGTTATCATATTTTGAGCGGGCCATTTTCGGACGCGTCGATACCTATGTGTTTATGATTTTTAACTGTTTATTTATATTTTGTCAGTTCTAGGGAAGGGGAGGTGATTTGAAATTTTAGGTTTTTTTATTATAATTTTTTTTTTTTAAACTTTTTTGTATTTTATTTATATACTTTTTCAGACTCCTAGGGTACTTTAACCAGGTTGTCTGACGATCCTATCATATGCCATAACTGCAGTATGGCAGTATATGGGGATTTCCTCCTCATCATTACAATGTGCTATCAGCACATTGTATGAAGGGGTTAAAACGAATAGCCTGTCTTCCGAAGACCCAGGCTATGGAGACGGATCGCCGCCCCCCGATGACGGCACGGGGAGCGCGATCCCAGGTAAGATGGCGGCGCCCAGGCGCCGCTATCTTTTTGAGGCTGCTGGCAGCTTTGCCGGCGCTATCCGCTGTCAAACACCCGCGATCGGTGCTAGCACCGATCGCGGGTGTTACCGGTAAGCCTTTGCTGCAATATGCAGCAAAGACTTACCGGCTATGAGAGGGCTCAGCCCGTGAGCCCTCTCCATGCAGCGTGACCCACCGCCCAGCCCGTGAATACACTTCGCCGGTGCTTTTCCAGGTGGGGGCCGCAAAATATTGTCCCGCGGGCCACAGTTGGCCCGCGGGCCGCGAGTTTGAGACCCCTGCCATAGCATATAGCAGTGGTGGCGAACCTATGGCACTGCTGCCAGAGGCGGCACTCGGAGCCCTCTCTGTGGGCACCCAGGCCATCACCCCAGCATGAAGTTCACCAGACAGAACTCAAAGAATCTTCCTACAATGATAGATGAATTTTCCCTCCTCCTTTCAACTGCGTTGGTGTCTTTAGGAGGCTGAGCGATTGAAAGTTGTCAATGAACAAGGAGAAATAAATTACTGCTTAAACTGCTGCGCTGGCACTTTGCAATAAATACGTGGCTTTTGGTTGAAGTTTGGGCACTCAGGCTCTAAAAGGTTCGCCATCACTGGCATATAGTTTCCCGTCGACTCTGATTCTGCTGCGCTTTTGCTAGAATTTCTAGGGTGTGTGCAATTTTACTTGTCTGCCTAGGGTACTAAAATGCCTTGTCCCGAAACTGCATCCCTTACATATAGTATGGATTTTTAGATTCTTTATTTTTCTGTTTTTCACTTTGCAATTGTTATGCGCCATAGTTTCTAGATTACAGGGTAAACATTTTTTACATTTTTTGCGTATCCTTTATGTGATAACCCTCCTGATAAAACAGTATATCCTTGTACCCTAAATATCCTTGTCCTTGTACCCTAAATCTCCAGCTGTGTCTTCCTATAACCTGAGAAACAAATTCTTTTTTAAGTAGCAATTCCTTGATTACAAACACTTCAACATCCAGCACTCATCACCTCCTCCCCCATCGGCTTCAATGCTTACATCCCTGCATCAGACATGACATATCAATACACCTGCCACAGTGTAACCCTTCCTATTCCCTTTCTCTCATAATCTAATACTAAAACTCAGTCGGATCCAATTTCTCTACCCATCATCACTAATATTTGACTTCTCTTTATACACAGGTGCCTTTTTCTGCAGTCCTTCTGAAGAAACCCTCTCCTGACTCTCCTCTACTCTCCATTTACCATGCAGCGTCCTTCTTACCAATGCACTGAAGGTAATAGAAGATATGCCCATATTCTGCAATCCCAGATAACCCCTCAACTATTCAGTTTGGTTTTGGCCCAGCACATTCAACCAGTGTGATGCTAACAAAAGTGAACAATTACCTTAGAGGCAAAGGAAAAGGTCACTTTTCCTGCTACTTTTCTTTTTGATTGCTCTTCTGCACTTGATTTTTT